>APFE030203160.1:68104-121050 GCA_000404065.3 Pinus taeda
AATACTAGTGATTACCCCATTACTATTGTAGTTGTATCCCTTATTAATATTTTTGTGCCCCTATTGTCCCCATAGTTTTATTATTGTGCCCCATAGATCCCTCTATTGTTATTTTTGTGGCTTTATATTATTATTGTTAGGTCGGCTGGGTTATATTGTGACTCCTTAGACTCCTATATATAAAAAGGAGGTTTTGTCATTTGAGTCATCCAAGAATTGTTCATTTATGTAATGTAAAGGAGGTTTCCCCCTCGAAGAGGCTGAATTCTAAGGCATTGATCTATCTTTTCTATCTTTTATTGAGCTGGTTCCATAACATGAACACAATCTCTACAACCAAACTGCTTCCTTCCTTGCATGAGTGACTACCATGTATTCTACCTCTATATTTGAAGGTGCTGCTATAGATTGTCTCATTTTCATCCAAATGAATGCTCCTACAAATAGGTTAAACACATACCCAATTGTAGATCTTCTTTGATCTAGTTCTCCAGCCCATTCTACATCAAGAAAGCCATGGATGTCCAAAAATTTGTCCAGTGCTAGTCTTCTTTTGTAGCAAAAACCGTAATCACTAGTTCTAGGAAAATACCTGAATATCCTCTTCACTATTATCCAATTCTCCTTCCCTATTTTTGACATAAAACTACTCAATACTCCCACTGTATGTGTAATTTATGTTCTAATACAAACCATTGCATACACCAGGCCACCAACTGCACTTGCATATGAAACATGTGACATGTCCTCTTCCACTTCGTGTACCTTGGGGCACTCTTAAGAAGATAAATTTACACCTACAGGAATAGGAATCTTAATCGGTTTACAATCCTTCATAGTAAACTTCTACAATATTTTCTTGACATAATTCCTATAGTCTAACCAAAGCTTCCTCTTTGCCACATCTCATTTAATTTCCATGACCAAAATATAGTTTGCAGCATGAATATCCTTCATGTCAAATTTGGAGGACAATTGGGTCTTCAAATACTAGAAAAATTCATTATCATTTCCAATCAATGACATATCATCCACATACAAGAGAAAGTAAATAACAGTATCACCAATTAATTTAAAAGACACACGTTGATCCACTTTTCTTCTGTTGAAGCCAAGTCCCTATATATATTTAGAAATTTTTTGATACCACATCCTTGGTGGCTATCTTAACCCATATAGATACTTTTTAACCTGCATACCAATTATTTCTTATGCTTCACTACAAAGCCTTCAAGTTTCTTCATGTAGATCTCTTCTTCCAAATCCCTGTGAAGGAATGGTGTCTTCACATCTAACTATTCTAGCTCAAAATAAAGAGGAGTAGAAATATATAAAATTAATCCAATTGAGGTTAACTTCGCAAGAGGAGAGAAAATATCACCAAGATAAATTCCCAACACTTGGGAATAAGATTTTCCTACCATCCGTGTAGGTTTTAACCCCGTACAAAAATTATCTGCATAGGAATTCTAAAACACATCAAATAAATAATGCGAGAGCATAACACATATACACAGAGATTTTCCCCTGGATCCCAAAACTGGGAATACCAACTTGATTTTTCATTATATTGCTTTCAATGTTACAATACATATTTATACATGATGAAGCATCCAATACCATGGATAGAAAAACTATCATGTCCAAAACCATGGAGCAAAAACCATCGCATCCAGAACCATGTGCGAAAATCATGCACACAACAATAGGTAGGTCCCCCCAACCTAACATAGGGTCCAAAACCAAAATCATAAAATGGGGTTACTAGCACCCCTCAAACCCCCTGTGACTCCCCTTGCTACGCAATCGGTGCAATGAAGGGGGGGCTCTAGCCCCCTTCTAACCCATGGGTTAACTACGTGGTCTAGTCGTGGAAAGAATATAACACAACCCAACATTATCCCACTTGTTGTTTTCTTTCCAGAAGGGGTCCCAACAGAGCTTAGTCATTTATCTAGTGCTGCAACACCCATTGTTTCTTTACACCAAGAGAACTTCTCAGAGCTCACATATTTTGTCAATACATCTGCAGTATTCTTTGAAGTGTCTGCCTTTACCAGCAACAACTTTTTTCTTCTATCATATCCCCCACAAAGTGATACTGAACATCGATGTTCTTTGTCTTTGAATGACATGTAGGGTTCTTTGCCAAGAAAATTGAACTTCGACTGTCACAGTCTATCATTATAGCTCCCTGTACTAACCCCATATTTGAACATAATCTCTGCAACCAAACTGCTTCCTTGCTTGCATGAGTGGTTGCCATGTATTATGCCTCTATAATTGATAGTGCCACTACAGATTGTTTCTTACTCATCCAACTGACTTCACCTCCAAATAGGTTAAACACATACCCACTTGTAGATCTTCTATGGTCCAGATCTCTAGCCCAGTCTGCATCAACAAAGCCATGAATATCCAACACTTTGTCTAATCCTGGTCTTGCTTGGTAACACAAACCATAACCACTAGTGCCATGCAAATACCTGAAAAGCTACTTCAGTGTTTTCCAGTGCTCCTTCACTGGTTTTAACATAAAATTACTCAATACTCCAACTACATGTGCAATGTTTGGTCGAGTACAGACCATTGCATACATCAGGCTACCGACTACACTTCCATATGGAACATGGGACATGTCCTCTTCCTCTTCTTGTGTCTTGTGACATTGTTCAACAGATAAATTTACACTTACAGGAATAGGAACCTTCACCGGTTTACTATCCTGCATATTAAACCTTTGCAATATCGTCTCGACATACTTCCTCTGATTTAATCAGAGCTTCCTCTTTGTCTAATCTCTTTTATTTTCCATTACCAAAATATAGTTTGCAACACCAAGGTATTTGATGTCGAATTTAGAGGACAAATGGTTCTTCAAATCCTGGATAATTTCTTTGCATTTCCAACCAGCAACATATCATCCACATAAAAGAACACATAAATAGCACTGCCACTAATTTATTTAAAATACACACAGTGATTTTCTCTGCTTCTGGTGAAGCCAAGTCCCCGTATAAATGTATCAAATTTCTGATACCACATCCTTGGTGACTGTTTTAACCCATACACTGACTTCTTTAACTTGCATACTAGTTCTTTCTTACCCTTCACCGCAAAGCATTTAGGTTGCTTCATGTAGATCTCCTTTTCTAGATCCTCGTGAAGAAATGTTGTCTTCACATCCATCCATTCTACCCCAAAATCAAAAGCAACGACAACAGATAAATGTAATCTAATAGAAGTTACCTTCGAAACAGGAGAAAAGATATCACTAAAATCAATTCCTGGCACCTAGGAATAACCTTTTGCTACCAACCAAGCTTTGTATTTCTCCACCTTTCCTTCTGCATTTATCCTCTTCTTCGAAACCCATTTGCTACTAATGGGTTTCCTTCCAGCTGACAACTCCACCAGATCCCAAGCCTCATTTTTGTGCAAATATGCCATTTCATCAACCATGGCTTCAATCTAGAGTTTTCCATTCTCTAAATCTACCGCTTCCTTAATAGTTCTAGGATCATCATCAATAATAGATAAAGAAAAACAGAAAGTAGATGGACTATACCATTCTGGCTTCCTTCTTTCTCGAACTAATCTTCTGATACCTAGAGTTTATGGCTCTTCATCTTCTGATTCATCCTCTGCTGTAGAGTCTGATTCTTCCTCCTTTAGCTCAAACTCTATCTTCCCAGGTTCCTTTGGTTGGACTTCATGTTTAATAACATATTTCACCTCTCTGAACACCACATCTCAACTGTACACAACTTTCCTTGTTACTGGGTTCCAAAGCTTATAACCCTTTAAACCATCCTTATACCTAATAAAGATGCACTTTTCAGATTTATTATCCAACTTGGTTCATTTCTCCTTTGGAACATGTACATATCCATCACAACCAAATACCCTCAGATGTGAACGAAAGGGTTCCTTACCAGTCCATACCTCTTGTGGAGTCTTATCCTTCAATGTTGATGAAGGTGATCCATTGACAAGGTAACATGTTGTCTCTACCGCCTCTGCCCAAAATTTATGTCCTAACTCGAAACCACTGAGAATGCTTCTTTCCCTTTCCATCAACGTCTTTTTCATTCTTTCAGCAACTCCATTTTTCTGAGGTGTATATGGAGTAGGCATGTGTCGTGCTATACAAAACTTCTTACAAAATTCTTCAAATTCCTTACTACAAAACTCTCCACCATTATATATCCTCAACACCTTTATCTTCTTCTCTGTTTGGTTTTCCACCAAAGCCTTAAATTATTTAAACCTATCAAAGACTTCAGATTTCTTCTTAAGGAAATATATCCATGTATTCCTTGAGAAGTCATCTATGAATGATACATAGTACACAAACTTACCTAGTGATGGAAACTTCATAGGTCCAAAGACATCACTGTGCACAAGATCTAATATATGTTTTGCCCTCTTACTACCAGAGGGGAAACTCACTCGATTCTGCTTCCCATATACACAATTTTCATAGAAATCAAAATCCAGAGAGCTATTACTCATGCCTTCTACCATACCTTTACCATGAAGTATTCAAAGGCCCTTCTCTACAATATGTCTAAGCCTTTGATGCCACAACATGGTCTTCTCTCTAGAGACCACTAAATTTTCTGTTCCACTTTCAGGAACCACAGAATTGTTACACCCATCAACAATAGTGCTACCTTGCAACTTGTACAAAGTTCCAATCCAAACTCCCCGCATCAATACTAGTGCTCCCCAAACCATCTTGCAGGTATCCTTCTCAAACACTGTTTTTACACCTGCATCATCCAACTTCCTTACATAAATCATATTTATGGCCAATGCAAGAATATGTAGAACACCCATAAGTGTTCTAACCCTTCCACCTTGCAACTTCAACTTTATTTTTCTGCGACCAAAGATTCCATCCTCCCTATCATCCCCTAAGAAGATATCACCACCATCGTATTTCTCATACCCACAGAACCACTCTCTATGGGGAGCAAAGTGAAAGGATGCACCTGAGTCAATCAACCATGCCTCATCATCTACATGTGTACTTGAAGAAGCCAAGTACACATCCCCACCTTCATCTAAGGTGGTTTTCACCTCTATAGAAGGAGCATCATCGGATCCCTTTCCTTTGTCAGGAGCTCTAGATTTACAGTTCCTTTTGTAGTGCCCTTCGTTTCCGTATTTCCATCACACCACCTATACAGGTTTTCCTAGAGATTTAGATCTCCCTCTAGATTTATATCTGTCACTCAATGACTTATTTTTGTTTCTATTTTGGGATCATCCTCATACAGACAAGGCATCACCATTTTGGCTCTCCATATTTTTCTGTCTCATCTCCTCCATCATGAAGGATGAGACTATTTCATCAAATTGCAAGGTAGTTGCATTGCTACCTATTGCAATAACTAGACTATCCCACAAATCTGGTAGAGAACACAACAAGCTAATGCACTTATCTTCATCTGAAATTTTGATATCAACCGATGATAATTGACTTACCACAGTATTAAACACATTCAGATGCTCTGTCACTGAGTCTACATATTTCATCGTCACGTTATACAACTTTTTCCGTAGGAACAATTTATTCACCAGAGATTTAGATTGTTACAAAGTCCCTAACGTGTCCCACAAAGCCTTCACTGTAGCTTCCCCTAATACATTCAACAATATGGAATCTGAGACACATAATCATATTGTTCTCTTTGCCTTCCGATCTAACTTCTTCCATTCTTCATCGAACATTCCCATTCGTTTAGTACGTGGATCTACCACAATCCACTAATCTTTATCCACCAACAGATGCTCCATCTTGAGTTTCCACAACTCAAAACTCTAACCATTAAATTTATCGATCCCTATCTTTCCACTGCTCACCATCTTCTTTAAACAACAAAGGCATCCCCTTGAAGCTGAAATAGCTCTGATACCAAATGTAGGTTTTAACCCCGTACAAAAATTACCTACATATGAATTCTAAAACACATAAAATAAACAATCCAAGAGCATAACACATAAAACACATATACACAGAGATTTTCCCCTAGATCCCAAAACCGAGACTACTAGCTTGATTTTTCATTATATTCATTTCAATGTTACAGTATATATTTATACATGCCAAAGCATCTAATACCATGGACCAAAAAACCGTCACGTCCAAAACCATGGACTGAAAACCATCACATCCAAAACCATGTGTGAAAATCATGCACACAACCATAGGTATGTCCGCCCAACCTAACATAGGGTCCAAAACCAAAACTTTCTAGGTCGTTGCCCCAAACCCCATAGAGTGGAGTTACCTACACCCTTCAAACCCCTTGTGATGCCCCCTGCTATGCAATTGGAACAACGAAGAGGGGGCTTTGCCCCCTTTTAACCCCCTAGTTCACTATGTGGGCTAGTCGTGGAAAGAATATAACACAACCCAACAATCCGAGATTTGTATTTCTCCACCCTTAATTTTGCATTCATATTCTTCTTAAACACCCATTTTCTCCCATTGGGTTTTCTTCTAGCTAGAAACCCCACTAGATCCAAAGCCTCACTTTTGTCTAAAGATGTCATTTCGTGAACGATGCCCTATTTCTAGAGTTTTCCATCCTCTAACTCCATTGCGTCCTTGACAATTCTGGGATCATCATGAATAATAGATAAAGAACAAACTGAGCAAGAAACAAATGGGATATTCCTTTCTGGTTGCCTTCTCTCTCGAACTGATCTTCTCAAAGCTAGAGTTTGGGGCTCTTCATCTTTTGTTTCTTGTTCTACTATATAGTCTGATTCTTCCTCCTTTAACTCAAACTTTATCTTCTCATATTCCTTTGGTAGGAATTCATTTTAATAACATCTTTCACCTCTCTAAAAACCACATCTCAATTGTACATAGCCTTCCTTGTTTCTGGGTTCCAAATATTATAACCTTTTAAACCATACTTATAGCCAATAAATATGCACCTTTCATATTTACTATCCTTTTCTACTTTGGCACATGTACACATGCATCATAACCAAATATCCTCAAATGTAAAATAGAGTGTTTCTTAACATTCAATACCTTATGTGGAGTCATATCCTCTAACGGTGATGAAGGTGATCTATTAACTGGGTAATATGTAGTCTCCACTACCACTATCTAGAATTCTTGTCCTAACCCAGCACCACTAAGGATGCTTCTTTCATTTTCCATCAATGTCATGTTCATTCTTTTTACAACTCCATTTTAGTGAGGTGTGTATGGAGTAGTCTTTTGTCGTTCTATACCACAATCCTTACATAACTCTTCAAATTCCTTCTTGCAAAAGTCTTCACCATTATGTGTCCTCAACACCTTAATCTTATTCTCTTTCTGATTTTCCACCAGAGCCTTCAATTATTTAAAATTATCAAATACATCAGATTTATTCCTATCAGAATATATCCATGTATTCTTTGAGAATTCATATATAAAGGAAACATAGTACACATGCTTACCTAGTGATGGAACAAATATAGGTCCAAACACATCATTATGAACAAGATCTAATATCCCTTTTGCCCTCTTAGCACCAAATGGGAAACTCACCCGATTCTGCTTCCCATATACACAGTGTTCACAAAAATCGAAATCCACAGGTAAATTAGACATACCTTCTACCATACAGTTACCATGTAGTATTAAAAGGCCCTTTTCTCTAGTATGTCCAAGCCTTTGATGATGTAACATGGTATTTTCTCTAGAGACCACTAGGTTTTCTGCTCCACTTTCAAGAACCACAAAACTATTGCACACATCAATAATAGTGCTCCGAAGAAGCTTGTATAGAGTTCCAATCTGAAATCCCCACATCAATACTAGTGCTCTGTAAATCATCTTAAAGGTATCTTTCTCAAACACTATTTTTACACATGCATCATTCATCTTGCTTACAAAAATCACACTTCTAGCCAATTTAGGAATATGCAGAACACTAGGAAATGTTATAATCCTTCCACCTTGTAACTTAATCTTGACTTTTCCACATCTGATGATTCTTACATTCCTATCACCCCCTATAAATACGTCACCACCATAATATTTATCATACTCACAAAATCATTCCCTATGGGGAGTGAAGTGAAAGGATGCACCTAATTCAATCAACCATATCTCATGATCTACATGTGTACTTGAAGAAGAAGCCAAGTACAAATCCCCACCTTCATCTGAGGTGGTTTTCACCTCTATAGAAGGAGCATCATCAAATACCTTTCCTTTCTTAGGAGATTTAGATCTACAGTCCTTCTTGTAGTGCCCTTCCTTTTCGCATGTCCAATATATTTTTACAGGTTTTCCCAGAGATTTAGATCTCCCACTCAAGGAAATATTTTTGTTTTTAATCTAGGACCTTCCTCGTATAGACAAGGCATAACCATTCTGCCTCTCCATATTTTTCCTTCTCATCTCCTCTGATAGCAAGGATGAGATTATTTCATCAAACTTCAACGTAGTTGTATTGCTAACTATTGCAACAACCAAACTATTACACGAATCTGATAGAGAAAACAAAAAATTTATGTACTTATCTTCATCGAAATTTTTTATATCAATAGATAACAATTGGCTTACCAGAGTATTAAAGATTTTGATATGCTCTGTCATCGAGTCTCCATCCTTCATCCTCAAGTTATACAATTTTCACCACAAGAACAATTTGTTCACCAGACACTTATATTGGTACAAAGTCCATAACTTGACGCACAATTCCTTCACCATAGCTTCCCCTGATATATTAAACGATATTGAATATGAGATACAAAGTTGTATCATGCTCTTTTCCTACTGATCCGACTTCACCTAGTCTTTTGTTGACATTGTCGTTGGTTTAGTATTCAGATCTACCACAATCCACTGATCTTTATCCACCATCAGATTCTCCATATTGAGCTTCCATAAGTCAAAATTTTGACTATTAAATGTCTTGATCTATATGTTTCCATTGCTCGCAATGTTCTTTCACCACAAGAATAGATCCCGTGGATCTCCCACTCAATAGTGTCTACCACAAGCCCAAAAAAATCCCCTGAGCAGTAAAGGCATCCTATTGAAGAAAAAAAAAATATGATACCAAATGTAGGTTTTAACCCTATACATAAATTACCTACAAACAAATACTTAAAAAATAGAAACTATACAATGGTCAGAAACTCAAAACAAATACAAAGAGATGTTCCTCTCAATCCAAAACCGAGACTACCAGATTTATTTTTCATTATATTCTTTTCAATGTTAAAATACACACACACACACACACACACACAGATATATCTATATATATATATATATATATATATATATAATATATATATTATATAATATATATATATATAAATATATATATATATATATATATATATATATATATATATATATATCTGTGTGTCTAATCATTCATAAACCTCAATGCATTTAACCCTGGATTTGAACATAACAGTAGTTTCTTTGACCTAATTATTAAAGTACCATGGGCAGAAAACCATCATGCCCAAAATCATGTGAAAACCCCATGCACAAAACCATAGGTAGGTTTACACACCTATTTTAGGGTCCACTTTTTTCTCCCAGGGAATTCCCATGGACCCCATGTAGGGGGGCTATTGCCCCACTACAAACCACTTGAGAAGGGGGGCTGCACCCACCCATGCATGAAACTATTTGGGAAAAGTATATAGAACACGCCCAACACCTCTAAACTATGGAGAAGCCAATGCTCTCGCAAAACTCCCAATCTACTGATTCTAAGCCTAAGCATAGCCAAAATTGTGGCACCCAAAAACTGTTTACATGAGTTATCAGGGTGTATTTATAACAAGAGGTGTGACTCTTCACAGTCCCCTTTGTGACTCTTGGACTTCCCTTGTGACTCTTCAACTTCTTTACAAATTATTATTCGACTACATTACATCACAACTCTTCACATTCAACAATTGAAACTTGGAATTTCACTTACAAATTATGTACAAAATAATATTACAATACACTAATTGTCCTTATATGAAAAAATAGGGTTGAGACAGCTAAAAAACCTAACAATACAAAACATTACCATGCTTGAGTTTAGGGAAAGTCTAGCTCAAAATTCCACTTGATGTCTTTCAGTCACGTATTGGTGCCAACCTTGGTACAATGGGATGGCATCCCTAAACTATATGATGGTGTCTGGATGGAAGAAAACACTAGCCTCCATCACATCTAGGTACAATGATTTAGAGCTAGCTTGAACTTCCTTTTGGAGTAATTGCAACATTGTTCTCACTTGGACGGGGCCACCTATGTAGTTTTGCATGTTTTGTTTGTTCACCTCCAAATTTCCCTTAGTTGCAATCTGTCGAAGTTTCTCCAAGTATTCTTCAACATCCTTCTTGACCTAGTTCCTGGGTTTGGCTTTAGTGAGTGAGGCAACTGATGGGATCCCATGGGAGTTCACTAAAGAATCTAGATTGTTGTATAATCATACATACAAGACCTAAATCCTACTAGTGAACGAGGTGATTTACTTGTTGTTTTAGATTAACATACAAACTTTTTATTTCTCTAGGTCTTCTTGTTGCTTTATTTTCTTTCCCAAGTTAGGAGGTGTCCCTTTCTATCACATTGGTTGTTTAAGCACAGTAATGATGGGAGCTTGTACATTCGCGAGAGTTTTGACAAAGTATTTACATTTCTACTGCAAGCCATGCAAGTGGATAATTTCCTTATGCACAGTAACAAGCTCCTCATAAAGGCTTTGCATGGTCTCTCCAAGTGTCGATATTTCACCAAGTATCACTACCCTCATTTCTTCTAGATGGAAATGTGTAAAAGTTGCGATCTGAGTTGTTGCATGGATTTGTTCTACCTCTTGCCTAAAAGTATGTAAGCTATGTGCCAATTTCTTATTCTCAAAAATTAAAGACAAAGTGTTTGACCTTCGTGCACCTGCGAAGGCCAAGTTGGTTGCAGAAATGTCATCTGGATTCTTCCTGTTGTCTTGCAAAATCACCATTTCTTTAATAAATTTAGGATATTGGAGGTCATCCAAAAAATTCTTTTTACACACTTATATAATCTTCTTCTAAACATTATCATGTGAAAAATTATACATGTCGATGACTGGATCATCATCAAGAGGAAAAAATTCCTCTTCCTCGCTTGGAGCTAACTCTGCTGCTGGAGGTGGTGGAGACTGAACGATCATCCGTTGTGCACTCAAAATCAGATCTACATCTTTATTATGAGGCTCTACCTCCACTTCCATGTCATTTATCTATATACATTATTCATTATGTTGAGTGAGCTCCATGTACTACATTTGTCTACCCTCCTCCTCTGTTGGTGGCTGGTTTTTTGCTTACTCTTCAGCTTGTTTCTGCTTTGTTTCTTTTGCTATTGTTATTAGTATCTGTTATTATTCCTTCCTTTACTTCTCTTATTTTTCTTGGTTATGATTTTATTCCTGAAATATCCTCTTCTCTTCCCTCTTCCTCTATTCTTCTCTTTTCATCCCTTGTTTGCTATTTGCCTGTGCTGCTAAAACCACTTTCATAATAGTGGGATCCACTTTTATCTTACGACTTCTTTCTGCCCTGGGAATGTATGAAACCTTTCTCTTTCCCTTATTCTATGTAGGGTTGATACCATTTGTTGGCACTGCTTCTAGAGTAGCTTCTTTCTACAAAGTCATGTGTGAGATTCCTACAAAACTGACTAGCTAGTGGGATTTGGAGAAATTATAAAAATTCTTCCATGGATCTTCCTCTGGAAAATAAAATGTCTCAATGACCCATTGAAAATTTATTCTCGCACAATTGTATTTTAAAATACCATAGGGATCATATGAATAAATTAACTTGTACCAAATGTAAAGTTCTCTATTTCCTTTCCTTCAATATTTGCAACTTTGAGGTTCTTGATGTCGTACAATCCAATTTGCAAAGGAAGTGTTGGTCAAGGTGCTTTCTTCTTCCTCTGAAAATCTATTGAAAAGCTTGTGGAGAGATCATATGAAACTTCTTGCATGAAAATCTTTTCAGTGGCATACCATGGAAAAAGATGCGACAATTTT
This sequence comes from Pinus taeda, assembly GCA_000404065.3. NCBI lineage: Eukaryota > Viridiplantae > Streptophyta > Pinopsida > Pinales > Pinaceae > Pinus > Pinus taeda. The sequence goes on from APFE030203160.1 coordinate 80,164, forward strand.
TTACGGTTGAATACTTTAAGGAAGGTTTCATCTGGTAAGGAAAACCAATCTACAATCTCCAACACTACTTTCATTGCCTCAAATGACATGCATAATGGTTATTCCTCAAAGATCATCTTGTATAATGAAATGAGGAAGTGGTGAGTTAGTTTCTACATAACTCCTCAATGTCTACAATTTGAGAGCAATCTGCAGTGAATGTGCATGGCAGGGTCTCGAGGTTTCCAAGTCCAACTCATGTCAAGGAATGAGTTATGCACACATATTGCATCCAGTAAATATGCTAACATGTAGAACCTTTCTTTCGCACCCTTAGGAGGATTCCAAGCATTCACTACAAGGACTCTTAATTATGGAGCCAACAAATATGATCAGTTGAATGGCTTCCCCTCGTTGACAACTTGGTTCAATAATATTTCCCACCCTTTAGGAAAGGTCTTCATGCTCTACTAACTGTAGATTCTGTAAGCTAAGATAACAAAGATCTGGTAGGCCCTCCTGTTATACTTTGTCTTGTATATGTTGGTGGGTGTTTGTAAAAAATTTGATGGCTTTTTCACCCAACCTTTAACAATGTATTTCGTGCTCAAATAGTTTTTGTTGGCATAGAAGTATGAATCCATGAGTGCTTATGGCTAGGGAAAATGATACATAAGATGTTAATATTCTTCCAGAAAAGTAGTAATATTTTGTTCATTGGCATTAATCGAAGTCATAGTCTTCACATCAATATGTGAGACAATCTGGCTGACGACATCTTCACATGAGAAGGTTGGATATCTACATGCAACCTTGTGTAATCCTGACTATTTAACATTGACATATACCTACCAGTCCTCTAGATCTTCTTTGAAGATGTTTGCTAAAAACACTTCATTCAATTTTTGTCACGTAAGATAGGATTCCTTTTCTACAAATAGTTAAGTGTTTGAATACACTGGGAATTTTACTAGCGTACTCTCAACTATTTGCCTTTACTTCTTTCTATGGTATCTTTTGAATCATATCTCTTGAGTGCCATTGTACTAGTGACTATTAAAGAGAAGTGCTCAACAAATGTGGTACGTGTATGAGGGAAAAGGAACTCATGGAAAGAAAGCATTAGCTTTTGCAAATCAACTTTCAAAGAAAGATCAGGAAGTAATCACATTGATGAATGAGAAGGATAGCACAATTCTCATTGTTATAGGCCATTTTGTCACAACTGTTAAGTAGGCCTTCAAATAGGATCATTCACATGCTTTTCGCGCCTTTTCATCCTGCCTACACAAATCCCTATGCATGAATCTCTCTAAACCTTGAGTTTATGTCTAAAAACATTTTGTTTTAGACATTTTAAGGACCAACACACCCTGGTCCCTTATTGGCCAATGTTAAAAATTAGGTTTCCCTACTCTGCGTCTACGCTAATTACCAGTAGGTTGCTCAATGTTGGAGGTGCATTGATTCTAGAAATTTTGGAAAACAAAAAATACCTTGAAGCTTCCAATTTCAGAAGATTCTAGGATATATTGTAACTATTTACCTCAGATAAAATTCTTGAATCCTATCTTATTATACCTTGGATTTTTCATCCCTTATCCCTTGAGCTCATCCTCTCATCGAGAGTGTCTATAAAGACCATATTGATAAAAGGATAAGGATTCATGAAATACCTCTTCTACCTATATATTTATAGCCTTTCATAGGCAAGGGGTTTGCTTTTGGAGAGTACTTCTACCTTTATGCTACTGATGTGAGAGATATATTTCCATGCATTAGGGTGATTATAGATGCACATTTTGAGAAGGAAAGGATAAGTCAACTTGGAGGAGCTCTTATACGAGATAAACAATTATTTTGGTTGTAACCCACTCCATTACTATTAATGCAAAGAGTTCTTTGTTTTCCTATATATTACGTTATGGTTTCATATATTTCAATATCATGTTGGTCTATTGAATAAAATTATTAGATGATGCTACAGAGATTTCGTATATCATTGGCTTGTGTCATCTGACTGAGAAGGTTCTAATTATAGTGATCAAAGCTAATATTGGAGCATACAAGCCAAGGAAGGAGCAAAGCGTACAATAGATTATAGGTAGGCGACATCCTATTATCTATTTACTTTAAGGAAAACATTAGTCTCCTTATCTTTCTATTGTTTTAGGTCATTCCACTAAGACTATGGAAGATACTTTTGTCTATAGTTTTAGATTCCACATAACACTCATGATCAAGTGAGAAATATGGGCTAAGGGAAATGCACATTGTGTATTATCAATAGTTAGTGATGCAACACGAGGCTTGAGACTACGCAATACATAGTTCAACCTATGAAATAAGAGGGAGAGACTACGTATTGTGTAGTCTTAGTGGCCAAGGTGGTAGATTGAGCCTAGGAACCATGCAATTCATATTTGTTCCAACCTATACTATTCATTCCACAATATTATAGGCTAATCTCTCTGTTTGATCCTTGGATTTGCGTGATACTCGGCTCTGCAAGGAAGTGCATGACCAAGTGAAGTGCAAATCTTCCTGATAAGGGTGTGTAAAACAAGTATATCTAAGTGATAATGAAAGTTAAAGTTCATATCTCTCTAAGAATAGATGTATCACTGTGAATCAAGTACATAACTTCGACAAATAGAAGGAAAATCAAATATGTGAGGAGAGTCATCAAAACAACGTTCATCAGTGTGCAAAAATAGGAAAACTAATGTGACACTTATTAAAGGTGAACGAAAAATTGAACTGACACTTCTACAAGCTAATACAAGTTAAAATGCCAAAAAACATGAAGAGAAACAAGTAAAACATCACTCATAGAATTGAAATGCCAAAAAGCGACAGAAAAGGCAGCAAAAGACGAGAAACAAAAAATTCACCTCGGAAAGCAACACAAAATCCCCCAAAGGCTCCTTTATAACCTTTGGAATGCTATAGCTCTGATAATGAATGTAAAATGAGATATAGAAGCATCAATTAAATATATTTGAGTAGATTAGTGTTTATGACTCGCATGTCTAAAATCAAGGAAAAAGAAACACTGAGTGAAAATTTATAAAAATAGCAACTATGCCACCTTCAAGAAAATAATAATGAATCCCTATTTTCTAGGGATGTTTTTTCACTTTTTTTCTTTTTTTTTCTTTTTTTCTTTTTTAATAAACTTTCTAGGGACAATTCCAAGGTAGATTGTAAAATTTTGGGGAACTGGGCAACTTCCTAGCTCAATGCATTACAAAGTTTTTGATATCAAGGACAGGATTGTGCTATTTCTAAGCTTAGTGTTCAGCTTCCATCCATGATTGCACAATTCTCAAGCTCAAGGTTGAGCTACCACTCTATATTGCACAATTTCCATCATCAAGGGTGGCTTACCCTCATGGATTCCGTAGTTTCTAGAGGCAAGCCTAGAACTATTGTAAGGTCAAGTTAGAAGGTTAGCTTGTGACTTAAAATATTTGATAAGTATGAAAACAAGAAAACACAAGCAAAGATGAAAATAATAAGTCTTGATCAAATTATGAGTACCTAACAACAGTACAAGGTGGGCTCTTGTGGACAGAAGGGAAGGCTCCAAAATAGAAGCATAGGAAATTTTTTGGAGGGTGGTTGTAGTAGCTACAACACATACTCATTGATTTTCCTCTCTATAAAGCACTCATGTTGAGTTCCTAATTCCCATGTTCCTATCGGTAACAAAGGATGAATTCAAACATGTTTTCAACAATTTCTATACTTTCCTTCCTCACTTAGATTTCATCCTAACCTATGAATAAAGTCATTCAACTTGCTTACATGCTAAGTTACCCCATTGTCATTTTCCTTTCCTCCAAATAAATCATGCTTGATAAATGAAAATATTTTATCTATGGTCCTCTAAATCATTGTTTTATACTTGTGTTAGATGATGAAGGATCTATTAAGGCCCTCCTCATAACAAGTCTTGACCCATCACTTTCAGAAAATTATATGGGTTGGAGACTAGAGTTATTTTTACTATCTTGAGGCTTGCATGACTTAATGATAAGTTCTCTTACCAATAAATAGTGGGAATACATCAATGTACCCCATTTGTTGAATCTTCTAGGTGCCTAGACTTCAAGTTACCTATTCGTACCTAGTAATATGTACATAGGCATCTTCACTCTCATTGACATTATTGGTGAGTAGACACATGTTGGTTAACAACATCCATTAATGGCTAGTAATCGAGCAATTTCTTTCTATGTTCAACATCAACAAAATTTATTCACATAGATAAGAATTATGCCACGATGTGGATATGAATGAACATTATATGATTTTAAGAGCTTGCAACAATGTTCTAATAAATAAAATTTAGTTTCCCAAAATGGAATAGAGATTCCACTTTCAAATTTCATCCATTATGCATAAAACCAAAAGAAGAATTAAATCATATTCTTTCACTTCACATTCCCTAATCCAGAAGTAACAATCACGGTGTCTCAGATGCATAACTTATCCACTTTTTAGGTAGGTGAAGGTATGTTGTTTTCTAATCTTTAGTTATTAATTCCTTGAATTGTAAAAGACATGTATTTCCTAATCTTTAATTATTAATTCCTTGAATACTAAAATGAATGTATTTGGAAAATTTCCCATGTGACATTCCTTTCCAGATTTTTGAAAGACAAAAACACCTTTAGTTGTGGGGGGGTGGGGTGGATATTCATTACCATTTTCCATTTCCATATTCCATAACCTCATCCATTCTTTACCAACACGGTTCTCCCAACCAAATGTTGTTGTTATTTTTAGTTCTCTAAAGATTGACATGTTTTGTAAAAGATTTGAATTATGAGCAAGGATTGATTGATAACTATGAATAGGTATTCATTATGAATTTGTAAGTATTATTTGTTGCAACCAGAAGAAAAATAAAATAAAAGTGTTGCCATAGAAGAACCAACACATGAAATAGTTATGGTTTCCCCACAAGCCATAAAAGATGCCACTTGGATATATTTAAGACAAAAAAAAAAAAAAAAAAAAAACTTCTCAAAAAGATGTAAGTCTTGCAAAAGTATCTCAATTCACAAAATGACTTATTGACAAATCCTCAATATTACAAAAAGAGAAAAAAACTATTAAAAAAACCTTTAGAATCAATACAAAATTGCATGAAGACATGCAACATCTTCACTTGGGGGGAATTTTTGGTCTCCAAAATTTCATTCATTTCACCCAGTATTATTTCACTTTGCTTCAAAATTTATCATATTTTGCAGCTCCATAAATATGCACTAAGATCATCTTCATAATTAAATATGGGTTTAGACAAGTTATTTCTCAATACATTTATTTTGGTATTTTGAGTCAATTTATGGTTAAGTATTAGAAAAATAACATTTATTCACTTATATATAAAAGTTGTATGAGTTTTGTGATATGTGTAGACATATTTGAAGATTCCAACAAAGTCGTTTTTGGTCTCTAAGTCTCAAATTCGAATTTTCTCTTCAAACTCTTGAAAATTTAAGGAATATTTGGGATCATTTACCAAGTGCATTTCATAGAGAAAGATCATGGAAGTTTTCATAAGTGTCTCCTATCCAATCTATGAGAGATTTGTGAGAGAATGAAGAGATGTTAATTGCTAGATGTCAACACATGGTTATAACCACATGATATATTTGCAGATCTATGAGAGATTTGTGGATCTACATTTATGAATTAGTTATCTTGGATTTTATATAAATAGGAGTGCCTTCTCCTCTCGAAAAGTGTGAAACATTTGGGAGCTATGTTCACGCTTCAGTGTAGAGTATTGGATGTTAAGGATTAGCACTGTGCTTATGATTTATGTAATGAATACCATTTTAATTCTCTTTGATATGATTGTGCCTTCGTGATGAAATATGGTGTTTGATCAATATTCTTCTCAACTTTCCACCTCTCTTGCACTTCATGGTGGCCACTTGATGAGTATGAGTGTATTTTAGTATATATTAGTTTCTTTTTCTAATATGTTTATTTCAAGTATTTTCATTATATGCTTTGTTGTTGATTCCATTTATGTTCTTTTCCAGGTAAAGCATTATTTATTTCATTTCACAGATCCATTGATTTTTAATTTGATTGTTCTTAGGTTCATATATAGTCATGAATAATTATAATTTGGCAATACACACATTAGTAATTTCAGTTGATCTCTCACTGCTTTTAGAGTAGGTTTCCTTTAAATTTCATAGTTTAAGAATTCAATGCTTTCTTAGTATAGGACTTTCTATCTTCTAGATTAAATTTACTTACAAGTCATTATAATTGATTTACTTTCCTATTGATAAGATAAATTTAATTTCATACCAATAGAATATACTTATATTCACTTTAATAGTGTAACTTTATTTTCATGTCAATTGTCATTTCAATTCCATTAACATTAAATGATTTCTTTTGAAGTTTCAAATTTGAGGCTTTTGAAAAAGAATGTTTGTGCATACTCATATTAGACATTTTTCATGAAGATGTTTTATTTCAATCTTGCAAATTATTTCAATAGAGTATAATTTTCTTTATGAAATTGAAAGTTGATTCCTAACATATATTATGTAGGTGTACTTCCGAAGCTCATGAACCTAGGGTTTGAAAATTTAATGAAAGTAATTTAACTAAAATTTAAATTACCCAATAGTATCCAAGTAAGAAAATGGCATGCAAATGCATTCCATAAAAGAAAAGAAACAAGTCTCATGTTGGGTTTGTCTGAAGGAGCACTATGTGAAGAAATTTCCTTTGAAGTAGAATTTGAGTTCCTTGGGGTAAACACTAAAGCGAGTAGTTGCAGTTTTGTAGTTTTTGGGTGTGATCAAGGAGGCATCTTATACACTTATTCAATACTAAAGAGAAATAAAAATTAGTTATGTTTGTGTAGAAATTATTGGGAAATAGGTTTTGGCAATGTTTGATAGTGTATGACTCGTAAATTCATGTGAAAGGATGTAACCAACTGTAGTTACCACATAAGATAGTACACACCTTCTTCAATATTGTTAAACCTAATGAGCAAAGGGTGTTTGGCATAGTATGGTATGTCCCAGTTAGCCTTGGATATTGGTATGGGAGGAAAATTCATACCATTTTTCAACTACATTATTATATGTGATTCGGGGGTAGGGGTTCCTAACAATATAGAAGGTCATTGTGATCCCACGAATGGATAGTAGGCTATATTTTTGAGATTGAATCCAATAGTAGTGTGAAATGATAGAAGGGGGATAATATTAGGAGTGTGGGTCACTTCCCTATGCTTGATTTGAGGACACAATTAGCACTTAGATACAATTTTTGTTAGATGGAGAAGGAATATTGATGAGCATAGATAGAGAGTTTGTGACTTAAAGAATGTGAGTAGGATAGAAAATATCTTGGTGGATCATATAAATATTATGATAATATTGAAAGGTAATATTTTAGGGTTCCATAACAACAATCAATGGTGTTAATGACAAGAGGATGCAATAAAATTTCTAGGGAGCGATCCATGAATTACACATGATTTATGACTGAAACTTATTGGGAAATTAGATTAGAGCAACTTATAAATAATATTTTCCACCTAAGAAAATTACTTTCGATTTTATATTCTTATTTTTATTTATTATTCTTATGTTCTTATCATCAAATAAATTCCAAAACAAGAATATCACAACCATACAAAATTAACACAAGATATAGGCTCCAAACCAAGGCAAAACCCCTCTAAGGGGAAAACTCAGAAATAACTTATCTTCTTATAGAATAAAATTCGAAGGAGACTTCCAAGACCAAACCCTAAATCATGGTTATAACCACGGACCTAGTAAATAATAAAAACTTCATTTAAGACAAAATATCCAAGGGTAGTGAAGAAATATCCCTTTAAATGAAGGTTATTCTAGCCTTTCGTATATGCCGAGATAGTCTACAATCCTTAGTGAATTTTGGACATAAGGTAACCCTAGAAACCCTATGGTAGTCACACATATGAACAACAAAAAGCTAAATTTCAAACATTCACACTATTTGTAGGCTTTCCTCTTTCTTTGTTATCCTTCTCACTTGTCTTTTAGGAATTTGTCACATCTTCCTCATTCAGGATTGGACCAAAGATGTGTATGGTTGTTATTTCACAAAATGAGATCAAAGATGTCCTTTATAGTTTTTCATAGGGCTCGAATATCCCTAATAATGACAAGTTCTTTCTGGCTAGCCGACTTTGTCTTTGGAGCCTTCTAAACAATTCAAAATACAAAATAGTTATTCTTTTCTTGATACAAATGCCCACAAGGGTCTATTTAGAATATGACAAGGAATATTGACTGAGGAAAAGACCTAGGAGTGTTCAATGGATGCCTGACCTAGTGACAAATAGCTTGACCATAAAACCAATGCTTTATAAATATTTCACCCACAATAGTGAGTCAAATAGGACTTACCATACACCATTAAAATAGTGATTCATGCTATTTCTATCTTACTTGATCACCTCATGTCAACAATGTTATCATCTTACATTACAACAATAATGAATCTATTATTTATAACTTAATAAAACGGTACACTTATAAAACATAAGATAAAATAATGGTTACACTCTTCCAAAATTTTCAAATTTATTTATAAAAATCCTAATTACATAGGAAATTTAAAATTTCTTGCAATAAAGTAACGTAGAAAAATTTCAAGTAGAAATATGAATTAACTTAAATTCCAAATCACATTATAAGAATCTCAAAATTTGAAATAAAAAGACAAACTTCTAACAAGAAATATAAATATGGTGGTTGATGGGATATCGATATGGTTGAGTAATGTAACAACCACGGAAAAATACAATGAAGTATCAATTACCTTATAATCATAAGTGATGCTCTAATCATAGCTTAATTGCATAATAATACCAAAATGACAAAATTATCAAATCTAATATCGATAATGAGTACTTCATGGCACGTGCTGAGAACGTTCTTCTGGCCTTTTGTCTATACTGAGATAGTCTGAAATCCTTAGTGAATTTTTGACCTAAGGTAACCCTAGAAACCCTATGCTACTCACACATATGAACAATATAAAGCTAAATTTTAGATATTCACACTATTTTTAGGCCTTCCTCTTTCTTTGGTAACATTCTCCCTTATCTTTTAGGACTTTGTCACTTCTTCCTCATTGCAGATCAAACCAAAGATTTGTATTCTTATTATGTCTCCAAATGAGGTCGAAGATATCCTTTATATAGCCTTTCATATGCCTCAAATATCCATTACAAGGACAAATTCTTCCTGGCTAGACGAATTGGTCTTGGGAGCCTTCTAAACAATTCCAAATATAAAATAATTCTTATTTTCTTGATACAAATGCCCACAAGGGTCTATTTATAATATGACAAGGAATAATGACTCATGACAAAACCTAGGAGTGTTCAATGGATGCTTGACCTAGTGACAAATAGATTGAGCATGAAACCAATGCTTTATAAAAAAACTTTTTTAATTCTTTACATCATTTTATTTCTTCTTTTCATAGATACATAAGAATTATATCATGAAAAGAGTCAAATAACGATTATGAAGACCAAAACTACTCTTAGTCTCATTGTTCAAGAAGCCCTCTTAACTAGGAAGGTATTTATAATTTTCCAACTAGTACAAGGACAATACTCCCTATGAAAAATTTTCATAAGAGTGAGATTGATAAGCCAATTGTGACCATCAACATTATGATCAACCGACATTGTGTTTAAGGCCTAACTAGACAATCTCTTATTCATTCAAGAGCATTATGATGGGAGACATTACGTGTGATACCACACTACCTCTAAAAGGAACATATCTCATCTGGATGTCCGCAAAGTATGTCCTTTTAGGACTATTGTTATCTTGGATTTTAAATCCTTAATCCTCAAATAATTTTAGTCATCTTTGACTACTCTTATCATGGACACTTATCTTTTCCTCAAAGAGTATTGGTCAATTTTCTTCCTTGGATGTTCCATGCACAAGGAAACCACATACGTTTATCTAATCCTCCACCATCCTTTCTTCAAGGCCTTCAATTAGACTTATGGTTGTTAGCATTGGTCAAGTGCATGGCACGTGAAGAAAATAATGCACATTTGATGTCCAACATCACCCCCTCTCAACTAGAGAAGATATACCCATTCTCCTTTAAAATTGAGAATATGTCTTTGTTCCTATTCAAGGAGACTCCTTTACTCCCTCGAAAATCTAGAAGAGGTTCCTAACTTCCTTTCTAATTGGGAAGTCATATCTACAAGCTCCTCTAGATTGTTCTTATAATAATTTTAGCTACAACATGGCTCCCTATTTCTTTTGCATCTCATTGTATTGAGCATTCTTCCTTCCTTTTATCATAGAGCCATCTTCTTCCCTTAAATTTGTTAGGTTTCATGTCATCAATATTTCATAACACTTTCATCTTGTCATCATTAATGAAGGCATTATATTAAGCCTTTCCAAACTTTAAGCTGATCATAGTTTCCTCGTGAAAGTGACCTCTTATGACCTTAACATTATATTCTTGCACTAATACTTTTCAATCAAATATGAGTACATCTTGACTTTACAATTTCTAATTACCATACATTGAGCTCCCCTTTCATCATTCTTCATGCATTCCATCCATACAACTAAATTTTCCTCAACTAGCACATGTATTTTTGCAACACCCTTCTAGGTATGAAACAATATATTAACTAGATAATGAGTAATAATTGTTAATGTCATACTTACGTCATCGATACAACTATGTCATAATCAACATCCTCAAGTTCCTTATCCAGTTGAATCTTCCTTCATGCATCGAAATGCCCAAGGATCGAACTTTATTACCAAGTTACCCTTTTTCTTCTAGAGGTTGTAGTATATTATGATCATTATTCTATTGAGAAGGTCTTAATATCCCATTCCTTCTATAGTAAGTCAAAATTATCCGACTAGGCATCATATAACCAAATGCAATATTTACCATGTATGAATTATGACCAACTTTTCTTATAGGATTATGTGGATCCTACCCAAAGTTACTTTGAAGATGCATTCTTAATCTTTCACACAATATGCTAACTATATGTATTCTACAATGTGTGTGAAAATTGACCAACTACATTTCCTTCATTCTCTTAAGCAGTTTGTTTCCATTTTATATGAACATATACTATCCTTTCTCAAAAATTCATTTAACAAGAATCCTCCCAAATGATGTTCTGTATAGGAACACGTCTTGGAAAAATGGCTATCTCCAACACAATGTTAAACAATATGGATGAAGATTATGCAAAATTATCCCCAAATTTCTCATTCTTGAAATAACAGATGATTCTTACAAGGAAATTCAATTAAGTAGACCCTACTTTTATCTATGATGTCATGCCTAAATGAGATTCTTCTGTAAAACACAACGATATATGCTTACTCCTCCAATGACCTTATTAGCATCAAATTCTTCTAGGTCCTTACAATTCCCTCCTTCCATTATGCTTCTCATTAAAAATTCCATTGCCTTCTTTTATTATCCATCCTTCTTATTTTTCGTCCTTCATTATGTACCCACAACATTCACTAATAAGTACAACCAATCAAAATATATGAAAATACAAGAGCATGATTAAAATATAGGGTTTCCATGGTTTTCATCAAGGGTATTTGCCTAGGATTCTTACATAAATCCTAAATTATTTAACATTTTCCTTGGAAGCATCATCCCTAGGGGTTTAGTGGCATATTATATATTTCATTCAATTCCTCCTTGGTTGATATTTCACCATATACCGTAGATTACTTTCAAACCCTATAAATGAAGTGCTAAGGTTTCTGTAAGGGAGGAAATAGATTAGGGTTAGAATTTTTCACTAGAGTTTTCTACACCAAGTTACATCTAGGGTTCCTAGATAAAAACTTGCAAATATCATGAACCCTAGATTCTAGCCTTACAAAACATGTTACAAAACCCCAATCACTTAGAAAACCATTTATAACTTGAAGTGTACATAAAAACAAGCATGTACATACCTCAAAGAAATTCATACCTTTTTTTGTGAAGATCTTACTACATTTGCTTTATAAAATTTCACTTAAATTATAGGATTGCTTCAAATAGTCCCAAGACTCTTGTGAATATACAAGAATTTTGCATCAAGATGGTCTTCCCAAGGTATCTAGTTGGTGCTCCTCTTGACAACGTTTCTAATTTGCCTTTTATTACCACACCTTGCTTTAAAAAATTCTTGAAGAACATGCCATACTTCTTCCTTATTTCCTTAGCAAGAGGTATGTTACATCTCTCAACTTTTAATCTTCTTAAGTTTTACTGTGATTTTGACCCTCAAACTAGGGCTTCTAGTAAGGACAAAAATAATATTTTTACTTCTCAAAATATCCTTACTAATATTCTCTTCAAGATTCCAAACTTTTCTGAACTAAGGAACTATTTATATCCTTTGGATTCCTCTATAATTTTTAGTATTCAAGATGACTTCAGATCTCTCTAAAGTTCTTAGAAACCGCAAGTCCAAACTTCAAATTGTGACTGCTTCTATTACCTTGGCCCTTTCATGACTGAACTCAATCTCTTGATCCACAATTTGTCTAGGTGTAAGAGCCCTACAAATAGCCTTATCATGATTTGGATCTTAGATAATATCACCTACAAAATTTCATCCCGGAGATCACCTATGGAACAAATATAAGTATGGTATTTTGTCCTAATAAAATTCTTTCACTTCAGATTAGAGGCACAGTAAATCGACATAAATTATGGCTGAAGGCTTCACAAAACTTGGTTTCTCTTCCTCTTTTACGTTTACCAAAATAGACCCAAACCAAATGAACAACATGTCCTTCCTTCAAATTCTGATCTGATCAACTTCCTAAGGCATGTGAAATCTTTCGTGGAGATATGTACCCTTGTTGGATGCTTATAAAATAACCTTTCATTGCTTAGATTTGCTTCTACTCACTACTATATATATTCCATTCTTTTTGGATTTTTAGAGTAATGTGGAAACCCTTCTAGTGATCTTCTAGTTGCTAAGACTCTTGAACTTCACTTTGATACCATACTGGAAAATTAGATTAGAGAAGCATATAATTAATATTTTCCATAAATGACAGTTATTTTTGATTTGATATTCTTATTCTTCTTTATTATTCTTATGTTCTTATCATCAAATAAATGCTAAAACAAGAAGATCACGACCATACAAAATGAACACAAGATATAGGATCCAAGCTAGGGAAAAACTCATCCAAGGGGAAAATGCTAAAACAACTTTTCTTCTTACAGAATCAACTTCAAAGGAGACTTCCAAGACCAAACCCTAGGTCATGGCCACTACAATGGACCAATTCAACCAACCAAACATCCTTTAAGAAAAAATATCCAAGGGTATTGAAGTAGGATCCCTTTAAAATGAATGTTCTTCTAGCCATTCATCCATGCTAGGAAAACCTGAAACACTTAGATAGTTCATACCTAATCTAACCCTAAAAACCCTAGATTACTCACACTTATAAACAACATAAAGCTAAAACTTATACCCTCACACTCTTTTTATGACTTCCTCCTTCTCTGTTAGCATTCTCCCTTTCCTTATAGGGATTTTTCACGTCTTCTCCATTATAGATCAAACCAAAGATGTGTGTATTTGTTATGTCATGAAATGGGGCTGAAAATCTCCTTTATATAGCCTCTCTTAAGGCTTCAATAACCTTCACAAGGCCGATTTGGTCTTGGAATCCTTCTAGACACTTCCAAATATAGATAATTTTTTCTCTTCTTGATACAAATGCCTACGAGAGTCTATTCACAATATGGTAAGGACTCTTGACTCACGGAAAACCATAGTAGCATTCAATGGATGCTTGACCTATTGGAAAATAACTTGAGAATGAAACCCATGCTTTACAAATAAATTTTCATTTTGTTCTATACATCATTTTATTTCTTCTTTTGATAGATACATAATAATTACATCATGACAAGACTCAAATGACAATTTTGAAGACTGAAACTACTTACATTCTTCAACACAACCAAGGGTCATCACAACCTTGGTACATGTATTCTAAGGATGAGATTGAATAGATCATGGAGACAGATGGAGGTAGTGAGTGGCCATATAATATGAAGTTGGATTAAGTGATAGAGGAGGAATACGGAAATATATAATACCATTTACATTTTGTAATGTATGTAATGCATAAGTGCATGGGAGCCTTACCAGTTGTGGAAAGATAAAATTCATATGGATATCAATGAGGTAGAAATGATGGCTTCTCCATTTCACTTTTACATTAAGACATGATATCATGACTCATTATTGTAATGGTGGATGGTAAGTCATATTTGAATGCCAGAAAGGTACCATGATGTGGTTGGGGAGTTGCGTTAATGAGCCACTAACATATAAAACTAGTGCATTTTTGTCAAATAGTGAGTTTAAGTGAGCTCAATCACAATGGATATACAAGATACCCAGCTAGTTAGGGTCGCAAATGGATCCACTATATAGAGATATATAGGGGTATTTTAGAGTAGATCCATACTAGAAAATTATGAGAATCACTACAAAAACAGAGGCAATGCTTCTCTAGTTTGTGGACTTTGTGGTTTGAGTTTATTGGTTGGAGGTTTTCTAGTGATATCAACATATTAAAGTGGTTGGGATGTAGGAACCTTAGCTTAATAGGAATGGGTGACTTTATGATGAAATGGATGTTGGGGTTGTTGTGACACCCATAAGGAGGAAAAGTAAGTGATTTGGGGTGCTCCACACTAATATTAGGGAGGACAAGTCATCTTCAACATGAAAGAATGCCAAGGAACTTTACCAAGAAATAAATACATGGATATGGCATGAGATTGACCAAGTAAACGTATTTGGTCCGAATCAATTGAATAGAGTTTGTGAGTGAATGGGAATTTGGATGGGCATATGGACAATACCTGGAGAAGTTTAGGGATGTGTGCATGATGGTATGATGTAGTATCCCATCAGACAAGGAGAGGGCTAAGATCACAACTTGTGTAATGTGCATTTTTGGAACACAAACATGCAATTTAGGCATACATTTTTTGGGTTGTACAAAGAAAAAAATGAAAGGTAGGAAATTAAAGGAAATGGAAGACATAGAGATAAATTTAATATAGAGAGAAACAATATTGTAGAAACCATATACTATGATAAATAAAATAGCATAATGTTATAGAACACTAACTAGCTAGGATAGGGGTACTCTATATCTAAAGAGAGAGATGGAGGTTATGATTATTCCCAAAAGTTATTCCTAGGGGAAAAAAGAATGCCCTACCTATATTTTCAATACCATAAATTAAACAAACTTAAGAATCATACCATCAAAGAAGATTTTAGGCTTCTAAGGTAAATAATAACACCATGAACCACCACAATTTTCTATCATTTATTTATTTGATGGTACTAGATTTAATCATTTTAATCATATATAATATATAACCACATTTTATCACAAAATTCACACATCACAATAATACAAATTAATACCAAAACAACTTTTTCAAATTCTATTTCTTAATAATTAAAATTACTTCATTTTCACAATAATATTTTTATATATACAAACATTTATAAAAAATGATTATTTAATAATACCATATTTATTTATAATCTATATTTATATAATATTTATAGATTATTTTAAAACTACACATTATTTGATATAAAATATAAATATATTTCTATCTTACTTCATCCCCTCACGTCAAGCACATTGTCAGATTACATTACAATAATAATGAGTTTATTATTTCTAACTTATTTCTAGGTGTAAGAGCCCTACAACCAGCCTTATTGTGACTTGGATATTACATAATACTACCTACAAGTTTTCAAGCCTGAGATCACCTATGGAACAAACATAAGTATGGTATTTGGTCATGATAAAAGTATTTAACTTCATATTAGAGGTACAATAAATGGACATACATTATAGCTCAAGGCTTCACAAAACTTCATTTCTCTTCCTCTTTTATGCATGACAAAATAGACCCAAACCAAATAAAAAACATGTCCTTCCTTCAAGATCGGCTTGGCTTCCTAAGGTATACAATTTCTTTCGTGGAGAGTTATGCTCTTATTGGATGCTTAGAAAATAACTTTTTATTACTTAGATTTACTCCTACTCACTAATATATATGGTCCATCCTTTTTTATTTTCAGACTAATGTAAAAACCCTTCTAGTGATCTTCCAGTTGCCAAGACTCTTGACCTTCACTTTGATGCCATGCTAGAAAATTAGATTAGAGAAACATATAATTAATATTTTCCATCAATGATAGTTATTTGTGATTTTATATTCTTATTCTTATTTATTATGCTTATGTTCTTATCATCGAATAATGCTAAAACAAGAACATCGCAACCATACAAAATGAACACAAGATATGGGCTCCAAGCCAGTGAAAAACCCCTCTAAGGGGAAAACCTCAAAATAACTTCTATTCTTATAGAATGAACCTCAAGCGAGACTTCCAAGACCAAACGGTAGGTCATGGCTACCACAATGGACCAATTCAACCAGCCAAACTTCCTTTAAGACAAAATCTCCAAGGGTAGTGAAGCAATATACCTTTAAAATGAATGTTCTTCTAGCCTTCTATAAATGCCAAGCCAACCTCCCGGTTAAATATCGTTTGCTGGTACAGAATTCGTTGCTATTGGACTTGGCAAGTAAGCCCAAAAGGAAGAAGTCGTAGCTGCTACCGCTTCGTGGGCTTCTTATTCTTCTTAGTCTGCTCGAAAGGTCCCGGAGGGGCTTGCACTTCCTAGTGCAAGGAAAGCTAGTAACTCGAGAGTAGAAAGAAATAGAATAGAGTATGACAGAACCAGTAGCTTTGAGCTTGAACCTGTTTCATCTCTTGTTCTTGTTCACGACCCAGCTGCTATTGAATCAGCGTAAGGAGATGTCGATGAGGGTACAATAGAGAAAAGAATTAGCTTTGGTTCAGAGCTTGAATCACAATATCCTTTAGTCACCCCAGGCGAGGATTTCGGCTAAGCCGGAAAGATAGATCGAGTTTAGCCTCTTGATTTACATTAGAACTGAAAGAAGCCAATAGCAAAGGAAGTGGCAGCAGTGCTTTATGCTTTTAGGTCTAGAGATTCATCCCCTAGTCTGTGAGGAAAAGGAGCTATTGGAGAAAGATAAGTAGGGGAGGAGGCAAAGCTAAAAGCCTTAATTAGTTCAGTCACGAGGTAACCCTAAAAACCCTAGGTTACTCACACATATAAACAACATAAAACTAAAATTTATATCCTCGCACTCTTTTTAGGGCTTCCTCCTTCATTGTTAGCATTCTCCCTTGTCTTATAGGACTTTCACACATCTTCTCCATTGTAGATCAAACCAAAGATGTGTATGTTTGTTATGTCACAAAATGAGGTTGAAGCTCTCCTTGATATAGCCTTTCTTAGCACTCCAATGGCCCTCAAAAGCCATATTTTATCTTTGGAGCCTTCTAGATAGATCCAAATACAAAACAATTTTTCTTTTCCTGATACAAATTCCTGCAAGGGTCTATTCAAAATATGGTAGGGACTCTTGACTCGTGACAAACCCTAGGAGAATTCAATGGATGCTTGACCTAGTGACAAATAACTTGAGCACGAGACCCCATGCTTTACAAATAAAATTTCATTTTTTTCTATACATCATTTTCTTTATCCTTTTGATAGATACATAAGAATTACATCTTGAAAAGAGTGAAATGACAATTATGAAGACCAAAACTAGTTAAATCAACACAGCTAAGGGTCATCACAACCTTGGTACATGCATTCTAAGGATGAGATTGAAAAAATCATGAAGATAGATGGAGGTAGTGACTAGCCTTATAATATGAGGTTGGATTAACTGATAGAGGAGGAATATGGAAAATATAATACCATGTAAATTTTCTAATGTATGTAATGCATAAGTGCATGGGAGCATTACAAGTTGTAGTAAGATAAACTTCATATGGATATGGATGTGGTAGAAATGATGGGTTCTCCACCTCACTTTTACATTAAGAAATCATAGCATGACTCACTATTGTAATAGTGGATGGTAAGTCCTATATGCGTGACACAAAGGTACCATGATGGACTTGGTATTTTGTGGTTGGGGAGTTGCATTGATGATCCACTAACATATAAAAGTAGTGCATTTGTGTGAAATAATGAGTTTAATTGAGCTCAATCGCAATGGATATACCAGATACCCAACTAGTTAGGCTTGTAAAGCGACCCAACATATGGAGATATATGGGGGTATTTTAGAGTAGAGGCATAGGAAAATTACAAGAAACACTACAAAAATAGAGGTCGTGATGCTCTAGTTTGTGCAATTTATGGTTTGAATTTATTGGTTTGAGATTTTCTAGGGATATAAATATATTAATGTGGGTGGGATGTAGGAAGCTCATCTTAATAGGACTGGTTGACTTCACTACTACACCAAGGGAACTTTTAAGACAATTTTTTAAGACAAAAGAAATATTTTCTCCTAAAAGGTAACTTTTCATTTTAATTATTTTACATTAAAATTTAATATCAATTGAATTGTCTTAAATATAAAATTTAAGACAAAAATAGTTTGAGAAAAAAATATTTTAAGGCAAAACATTATATTTAAGACAAAAACAACTTAAGGCAAATATATTGTAAGACGAAATATTAAATTTAAGACAAAAATAGTTCAAGACAAAAATATTTTATGACAAAAACAGTTTAAGAAAAAAATATTTTAAGACAAAAATAGTTTGGGAGAAAAATATTTTAAGGCAAAACTTTATTTTAAGACAAAAATAGTTTAAGACAAAATTATTTTAAGACAAAACTTTATATTTAAGGAAAAAATAGTTTAAGACCAAAATATTTTAAGACAAATTTATATTTAATACAATGGGCACTTAAGATGAAACTCAATTAAGACAATTAACAATTAAGACAAAAACATATCAATTCAAGAAAATATTATCTAACTACAAAATTGACTCTTACAGTGCATCCTAAGTCCATCGGCTTGCAGCCTACTACTATATCGTGCCTATACCAACAATGTTATTTCAATTTCCATTCACGTTATCTTATATAAATACAACAACTTGTTTGGTTGTTTGTTTTGTGGGGGTAGCTAACTTTGAAGAACGTGAAAAAATTTCATGGTATGATTTCCCAAACATTAATTACTCTTTTCACCCTTCGATCTTTGTTGATATGATTAGAGACAACTTGTATGTAATTACATTTGACACTACTACATAGAGGGGAATTTCAAGAAATTTTTTAAGACAAAATAAATCTTTTGTCTTAAAATTTGCAATATGAGGCGCTAGTAAAAAAGGTAAAGGATTAAGGGTTCATATTTACACTATTGATGGATTCTTCGGGAAGTAGAGTGACGAAGGGTGACAACAACTAATGGTATTTAGGGTGTTAAAGTCTGACAATAGAGGTGTGCATCGTGAGAGGAGCAATGGAGGCACTTTCGATGAACGTGGATAGGTGGTAACATAGTTGGAGAACTTTTCAGGGTCTCCATCAATTGTGATTTAATATGTGTTCTTATACAATTTTATTTAATTTGAACACTAATTATGTCCTTCGGTGGTTGCTATTAGAAGATTGTTGTGTTGGATTGGCAACATGGATTAGATTCACCTGAAGGATTGTTGAAAAATGCAACAAGAAATTCTCAATTTGTTTTTTCCTTGATTAAATTGAGAAAATTTGAATTTCCACATCAGCATACAACTTGGATGCATTTAACTTGTATGACATGGCTTGTGTCATCCATTTTACTCAATAAATTCAAGTTGGAGGAGTTAGAGTTCAGTTAAGCATGTGTGATTGCTAATTTGTAGTAGTAAAATTCAATTCTCTCAAGTTGTTTTCAGTTAAGCTAATTCTAATTGTTGGAGGAACTAGGGGAAAGGTAGTTGTGCAGTGAGACTTCAATCAAATGTAGTGATCATCTAGTTAACTGATCAATCAACCCAAAATAGCTAATGCAAGCAAAGAATTCAAGCTCCCTAGCTATGGTAGAGATTCCAAGGTAGTGTAGCATTAGTTGTAGACTAGTCTTTAGCATATAGGTGTTGCATGCAGTGACATGATCAACCTTAGGAATTACACAATCCATTTTGAAAAAATCCTAAATAATAGGGGCCTAATTTCTAAAGGAATTGAACAATGAAATATGCGCTCAAGTAGAGGCAAAATCAATGAATTTTGGGTTTGTTCTTCTTAGTGAGAAAAGAGATAGGATATTCACTTACAGGTTGTGCACAGTTGAGTAACACAATTTTAATACATTTATATTCATCAGATTGATGCAAGAAGGCATTGAAGTTTTTAGAAGATTTCTTTCTTGAGGAAAAATATTGTGTGCATGTACTTTATTTCTTATTTCATGTCTCTATTTTTTGCTCTAAATTGTGAATTAACTTCCATAAAGAAATAGAGTAGGTTTGTGTCTTATGATTTTGAAAAAAGTTCATGAGAAGTTGCAAATCTACACCATAATTTCTACATTGTATCATAGGAGGATTCACATTAGAGCAAGAATTTCAAATTTGTTTCTTAGGAGATTCGAATTTGCAGTTCAGTGTAGTAAGATCTCTTAAGAGCTTAGAATATGACCTTCAACAGGCTAAATCTAGAGTATGCCTTTGAAGAAAACTCTAATTTCGTTGATTGGAAGCATCACATGGAGGAGGTATTTGATGATAATGGATTTCTAGAATAAATCAAAAAATATGTTACAAAACCAGCAAAATCTGATGCCCAAAACCTTGCTCAGTGGAAGAAAGTTGTAGCAAGTTGTGGAGAATAATATTGTAGGGAGTAGGAGACCACATTGTTAACAATCTCCATGGGAAAGAAAATCCTTATGCAATGTGGTAAGTACTGACAAATATGTTCTAGACTAGTAGTGAACACATAGATTTGGTGCTCAAGGATAAGCTTTGAAACATCAATATGTGGAAGAATGACTTTATCTTACAATATCAGAGGTTGTTCACACAAGTTTGTGATGAGCATATTAGGAGTTGGTGTTATTGTTTCAAAGGATGACTTAGTAAGCATAGCCCGTTTGGGCCTTCCCAAGAGTTGGCATAGCTATCAAGATTAAGTGAACGGGAGGGAGAAACTACTGAATTGGGAACACTTATGGTACGATTTGGTACATTAGGAAATAAGGAAGAATACCATAGATGGGACCTCATCCAAGGGCAAGGATGAAGAAAAATTTTCATTGGCTAGGAAGGGAAAGAAAGGAAAAGCGAAGAAAACTCAAACCAAACCAAAATCTAGCCAAGTGGGAAAGAATAAATATTTTTCAAAACTTAAATGATTCCATTGTCATGAATACGAGCACTATGCCATGAAGTGTCCATAGAAAAAGGAAGGAAATAAGACTTTAGGAGGAGTAGAGAGTGAAGCCTTGGCTTCCTAGTTTGATCTTGACTTTACCCTTATCGCATGCATGTCCAACATAGTAATTGGGAGTGTGTGGTACTTGGACTTAGGTGCATTGTTCCACATGACAAGCTGTAGAGATTTTTTCAGTGACCTGGAGGAGAAATATCTCCAGATGCACATCGAGCTAAGGGATGATGGAATGTACAACATGACTGATATTGGTACATTCACCTTTCATAGGGAGTCAGACTCCCCTCTCAGGATAAGGGATGTCATGTTTGTTCTAGGCCTAAAGAAAGATCTCATCTCTGTTGCATTTTTGGAAGATTGTGGTTATGACATGATCTTCAACAAAGGAAAATAATTCCTAAGACACGTAGCCATGGACAGGTTAAGAATATTGAGGTTTGTGTGGATAATATATATAAGTTAGACGTGGAATATTCTACTGCATTAAGAACTAAGGAAGAGAAGGTGTAGGACCACAATGTAGGTGAAATTTAGCACATAAGACTTGGCCATTTGCATCATGGTAGCTTGAATATTATTCAAAAAATAGCCACTATCCTCCATGAAGGACCACTTGAGAAAGAGGATGTATGCAAAGTACATACCTTGGGGAAGTACATAAAATCTGCATTCCATGATAAGGACAAAAAAGCACATTAAGTCCAAGAGAGGATCCACTCTGATGTCTGTGGACCTTTCTCGATAGCCTCCACTATCATATGTAAATATTTTGTACTTTTTATTAATGAATTCTCCCACGAGTTTTGGATCTCTTCATGCAGAAGAAAGATGAGACATTCTCCAAGTTCATAGAATTGAAGACAATGGTTGAGAAAGAAACCACCAAGAAGGTGAAGGCTCTTAGGACCAATAATGGAGGGGAGTATGTGTTGAATGAATTTAAACTTTTATGTGCGAAGCAAGGAATTCAAGGGGAGTTGATAACACCTCACAACCCACATTATAATGGGGTGGTTGAGAGAAAGGACGACAGTATTTTGGGAGAAACGATGGTGATGTTGCATGACCAAGTCCTACCTCTGCATTTGTGAGTTGAGGCATATAGTACAACAATTTTCTTGCAGAACTGAAGTCCTCATTAGATTCTTGGAATCATTACAATAGAGGAGGATTTCTCAGGAAGAAAGACGGATGTGTCACACTTCAAGAATTTTGGAGCCTCTGTTTACTGCCATCTCTCTAAAGAATCAAGGAGTAAGATTTAGTTGACCACAGAGTTGGGGGTATTTTTGGGTTACATAGAAATGTCCCACAACTAACATGTGTACTTTCCATCACTCGTAATGATAATTGTGAAAAGGGATGTAAATTTTGATGAGGATAAAGCCATGTGGTGCTCTCTTGAGAGGGAACTTTAGATCCCACTAAAAGATGATATTTTAGCTCCAAAAGAGGAACCTCATGAGGTTGTAGAAAAACTTAAATTGTGGAGCAGAGAGTGGAGACATTTACTGAAGAAAAAGCTCCAGAGAAGGTAGAAAAATAACTAAGGAAAATGATAGAATTGTGCATGATGTGAGGGAGAATGTGGGATATCCTTAAAATTTGCATAAGCAAAGGAGGTCACCTGAGAGGTACATTGGCTACATGGCTCTTATGACTGAGCTTATAGAGATTGAGACATCTTATTTTGAGGAAGAAAGAGAGAAACCTTTATGGGTTGATCCCATGGTGGAGGAATACAAATCCATTGCAAAGAACAATGTTTAGGAAAAGGTCCCAAGACTAGCATATAAATCAGTAGGGGGTTTCAGATGGATCTTCAAGGTGAATTAGGAAATAAACAGAAGCATAGAGAAGTATGAGGCCATATTTGTGGCCAAGGGGTTCTATCAAGTTGAGGGAATTAACTGTTAGGAGATCTTTTCTCTTGTAGAAAGGTACTCATCCATTAGATCAATTTTTGGTTTGTCTATGCAAATGGGGGGAATATCCACCAGATGCCTGTAAAAGAAATATTTCTAAATGAGGTTATTAAGGAGGAGGTGTACATAGAGTAACAATTTTTTTTTGATACATTTGGTCAAGAGTCTCATGTGTGCAGACCCAAGTTAGCATTGTACGATCTTAATCAAGAACCTCATGCTTGGCACACCAAGATCAATAGTTATCTCACCGACTTGGGCTTCACCATAAGTGAAGTGGATGTAAACCTCATCACATCTAGATAGAAGGTAAATTTCTTATTATTGTCTTATATGTTGATAATTTTATTTTAACTAGTGATGAGAAGTTGATCATATCTTGCAAGGAAGACCTTGCAAATGAATTTGAAATGAAGGACATGGGTCTCATGCACTACTTTCTTAGATTGGAAGTACAACAAGGTGATGGGAAATTGTTTATCTCTCAAGGAATGTATAAAAATGAGATATTTTAGAGATTCTATGTGGATAGTTGTAAACCCATGGAAGCACCTCTAATGAAGAACTAGAGGAAGGAGGATGCCACTTGAGGTGAAGAATTAGATGGTACCATTTATCGACACCTGGTCTGTCCACTCACGGATCTTGTGAACACATGACCAAATATGTGTTGTGCAGTCAACCAGCTAAGCAAAGCTATGTTTAGGTCAACCAACCTATTTTGGAAGACAACTAAGCATTTTTTATGGTACCTCAGAGGCACTACTAAGTTTAGACTATGGTACAGAAGAGCAGAGGGAGTGAAGTTGTGCGACTTCACAAATGTAGACTGGGTATGATGACCATCAAATCGAAAGAGTACAAAAAGTGGAGTTTCTAGTGTTGGGTCCATATTTGTTTCTTGGTATGATAGGAAGAAAAGATCTGTGGTGCTCAACTAGACATAATAATAATACATGGCTACAAGTCAAGCAACAGAGAGGTGATATGGATGAGAAATATACTTGTTGGACTATTTGGTCAGATGATGGATCCAATTGTGATAATCAGAGTTGTATCAATCTCTTCGAGAATCCTATATTTCATGATCGATCCAAGTATAATATATATATAATATACTTGGATCTCATGAATATAGGATTTCAAAGATATATATATAATATATCCAGTATCACCATTTACGACACTATTTCTATAGGCAGATGATGTTTCTACACTCCATTCTAATAGAGGAGCATGATGTTGACATTTGGACAAAAGATTTGTCAACAGGGAAGTTTGAGTTCCATAGCTGCAGGATAGGGGAGGTTGATAATCCCTTTCTTGTAGAGAAGGAGTCTTGAAAAATGCAGCAAGAAATTCTCAATTCAATTTTTCTTTGATTAAATTGAGAAAATTTGAATTTCCACATCAACAAACAACTTTGATGTAGTTAACTTGTGTGACATGGCTTGTGTCAACTAATTTACTCAGTAAATTCGAGTTGGAGGAGTTAGAGTTTAGTTAAGCATGTATGATTGCTAATTTGTAGTAATCAAAGCCATTTATCTCAAGTTACTTTCACTTAAATTAGTTCCAAATACTTGAGGAACTAGTGGAAGGCCAATTGTGCAATGGGACTTCAGTCAAACTCAGTGATCATCGAGTTAACTAATTAATCAACCCAAAATAGCTAGCTCATGGAGAATTAAATTTCCCTAGATGTGTTGTAGATTTCAAGATACTGTAACATCAATTTTAGTATAGTCTTGAGTGTACAAGTGTTGCATTCAGTCAAATGATGAAACATGGGAATTGCGCAATCCATTTTGTAAGAAATCCTAAATAATAAGCGCCTAATTTCTGAAGCAATTACACAAGGAAATATGCACTCAAGCAGAGATAAAAATTTACTAAGTCTGGGTTAGAGCTTCTCAGTGAGCAGAGAGATAGGTCATTCACTTGTAGGTTGTGTTCAATTGAGCAAAGAAATTGTAATACATTTATATTCATCATATTAACGCAAGCAAACATTGGGGTTTTTAGCATATTTCTTTCCACATGAAAAATTTTGTGCCCATGTGTGTTATTTCTTATTGCATGTATGAAATTTTTGTTCTAAATTGTGAATTAACTTCCATAGAGCAGTAGAGTTAGTTTGTGTCTTGTGATTTTCATTAAAACCTCATGAGTAGTTGCAAATCTACACCATAATTTTTACAAGGACGGTGCAGGAAAATTACAAAATATTCATTAGTAGACGATATGCCTACTTCAAAATATCTACGACAATTTCTGCAAGAAGCAGATTTTGAGGATAAAAGATTGGATTGTGGAAGAATTAGTCAAAAAATTCACAAGGGTGGTAATGTTGGTTGCAGGTGTGGAGGTAGATGGATTAAATGTAATTTTGGCTGCAGGTGTGTAGGTAGACAAGTGAGAGTTACTCCTTTCATTTTTGTCAATAATGTGTTACTATTTGCTAGACTGACCTCTTTTTATTGGTCTCTAGACTCCTTATGAATAATATTAAGTATCAAATGATTTCTGCTTACCCGGATGATGCATTGGTATTGGAGATTTATCATAGTTTTAGTGTTATATTTACTACATTGGATGAAGATTTTAAATATCTTAGATTTATGCTCCAACCTAGTTGTTATGGAATTAAGGACTGGTGCTAACTTATAGAGAAAATCCACTGTAAAATTTTATCATGGACACACAGGTGGCTCTCCCTAGGAGGTAAGTTGACTGTAGTTCGAGTAGTCCTTCAGAGCATCTTTGTATAGTGGCTTCATATTTTCGCTCTACCTAAGAATATCATTAAATGTGTATTCTAGGATTTGTCTTGGCATGGGACAATTTGTGTCGCAAAGGATACAGTGGGCCTAGCTATTGTTTACTTTGTATGGAGTTTATGGATGACCTGACTCATCTATTTATTTGATTCTCCTTAGAAAATCAATTTCAAACAGTGTATTTAATACGTTTCATTTATAGGCAGATTAGAAATACTCTTTTCTAGTTGATTGTATTTAGGATTGGATTATTGAAGATAAAAAAATTTTACCACTTCTAATATACATTGGGGTTTTGACCCAAAGAATGCATTATTGTCCCAAGATTCTATGTTGTGATACATCCACCTCCGTCCTTGTCAAACAAGCTAAAAGCTTCCCTAAACTCAGAGATAACCTCCATCCCATATTCCTTTAGTAGATAAAACCCTTCTCTCATTTTCTAACCATGCCAATCTACCCTCTATCCCATATTCCCTCATGATGCCTCCATAAACCACCATTCCATTCAAGGATGGGTATTTTGGTGCATACTCTAACCATATTTGTTAGATACCTTCCCCTTTTCTTGCTTATGGTTTCTTGAGTTTGCCTCCTCTAAATATGCCCTACTCTCCTTAAATTGTTTGGAATGTAGCCTTTGGATGCTAACCCCACTATACTGGAGATCCTTCACATGTCCCATGAAATTTTGATTCGGCCCCATGATCTATTTTACACTAGTGAGTCAAAAGATTTAGATTGCTTTTCCACATATTCCTTCATGACCAATTACTATACCACTAGTTCTAAGAATCTTCTAGTTACTATCAGCAAAATAAATGTATATTGTATCTTACAGGAGACAATGATTGTATATTTCCCTTCGGGACACTCCAAAAATATTTTTATGCACCCTATTTCTCTAACACTCTAGTCTACTTTATTACCTTAATTCCCATTCCATGTTCATCCATGTGGATGCACTTTATGATGTTCTAGGACAACCTAATCTCCTTGTCAACTCCATCTCATCTTCCTTGTCATGTTTTCTAGCACTTGTATATCCAACAAGAAGTTTGGGAGATGAATGCCGTCAAGGTAGAAAATAAAGGGGTTCTCAAGTCATTTGTTTAGGGTTCCCACTAGCATAGTCTCACCATATGATCCACCCAATCCCTAAATTGGGGTCTATTTCTATCTCAATTAATTATTATATGATCATGGTGGGCCATAATTCTAAGTTAAATATTATGACTCTTCATAGGATAGTATTGGAGATACTTCAGGAGACATCTCTTCGGCTAAAGGGTTAAGGAAGGATTTTGACTTCAATATAAAACCATCAACCATATCCTGAACAAATCGAACCATCAACCTAGAATACAACTAAGGTGAAGCATGGTCATCCTCTCTCACCCATGTTGTTCAGGATATATATCAATCTTTGAATGCCTCTACACTCCACCAGTCTTTCAATGCCTCTACACTCCACCAACTGTGCATCAATACAATTTTGGGTTGCCCCACTATCCACTAAGATGGATGCATGTTGTCCTTACATTGTGCCTCTGATTTCCAAATTGCAAAATTGGGATTTTCCATGTCATAATTTTAATTGGGGATATGACACGGTAGTCATGAGCCTCCATAAGAACCTATGTAGAAGAGCTTAGCAAAGTTTCTAGTAGTTGTTGGGAGCCACCATTAAAGTGAGTTAAAATGTTTACTTTTAAAGATAATCAAGTGTATGCAATGTTCATTTTTATAAGATTGACACAATAAGGAAAGAATACAAAAGGCAAAAGAAAGACGACAGTCACGGGTCATAAAGAAAGACTGAAGAAAACTGAGAAAATAAATTGAAAGGAAGAGCCAGAGTATTTCGAAGAGCTCATAGATGTTCTTACCACAGACAGTGCATCTAAAACAAAAGTATATGAAATAGAATAATTTGAGGGTGAATGGATCAGGATAGAGTTGGTCACACTTCCAATCTTTACTGGTAAAAAATTAAATTTTGGGATCAGTGAAAATGAAATCTTTTGCTCGATGTAAAGAATTGATTGAGCATCGGTCTAATAACCCATATGTGGAAGTATGTTATGCCTTGGTATTGGACCTTATAAAGCATGCATTGTATGATAAGTCCTAGTTCAAGGTAGAAACAACTACATATTCATAGGTAGCATGGAAGACCTTGAAAGTAGAATTTGGTATAAATGAAAGTGACATAAAGCAACAAATTTTGTTACAAATCCCTTAACTGGAATGGGCCCTTTCCATCAATTTGTTTGTCATATGAACCCATGTGAAGCAAGATGGAATCAAATTTCATTGAAAAACTAATGTTATGAACATAATTGGGTTTTTTTAACATGAATAAATCTTTGTCTGGTCCCTGTCATTGTTTTAGAGACACCTCTCTTGGAATCTAGTGAAATATACATGAAAAATATGAAAAGGAGTGATGTTAAATTTCACTTTCAATAATGGTGAGGTCGATAAATAAGAAAATTTATATAATACTAGGTGAATAGGTCCAAGGATAAATAAGTGATAATCTTGGCACTCAATAATCTGTAGAGAATACTAGTCAAATATGGTATCACAAAAGTTTGGAACTTTGACAATGCTAATGAGTCCAACCAAATTGGGAAAAATGACTTCTACAAAGTAGAAGATGGAACAAAATAACTTCTACAATGTAGAAGGTTTTTCCAATTCCTTGCCCACATTTCAATGAAAATATCTATACATATAAGGATGTAAGACATCATATCCTTCCTAAGAGAATGATAAGCAATCTACATTTTAAGGGTGTCAAAACATGTTGAAATATTTAATAGAATGTTTCATGCAAAACTATAACATGCAAGACACACATAACTTTCTTCTCTCTCCTAATATAAGATAGTAAAGTGTCCAGCAAGTACCAAACCAACCCTCCAAAAGCTTTCCATAAATTATCTTTCAACTATCCACAACGAACTTGATCAAAGTCTTGACTTAGATTTGTATTAGGTCCAAATTTAGGCCTTCATTACTGCCTTAAAAAGCTTGGTCTCCACTACGTAATAGACTCTGATTTCAAATATGAATGGGCTCAGATATTATCACATATAGGGCTTGAACTTCACGCTCCGAATGGTATCAAAATTTATCACAAAATAAGCTTGGATTTTATCTTAGATAAGTTCATATTTCTCAAATTCCATAGAGATGGTGTTCCACTAGGGGCTTGACCTAGTCAAGATAGGGTTTCATAGGGTCTTAGAAACATGATTGAGATTAGCTTGATGTAACTAGTTGAGACTAAATAAAATGTAATAAATTCTATTATAAAAATTGTTGAAGATATGAAATTATATTTTTGTAACTAGAATATCCATTATATTTTTGTAACTAAAATATATTATCAATAGAATGGAATCATTATGTTTCTACAAAGTTTTCTAACTTATTAGTTTGGTTGATCTTCATATATTATTATTAGAGTACACTACTACACTAAAATATTATTTTAAAACCAAATTATTGTACTAATTTCCTTTGTAGTAGTAGGCTACATGCAATTTCTATCGAAATGTTTTGTTGTGGCCCAACATAGAATAATATTTTGATGGAAAGGTTCATTATGGGTGGCATGTTTTTTAGCCCTTTAACTCATTAGATTATTTTTTTTTTAATTTTATTTGTTGTTCTCAACTTTCCTTTTCCAAGGGGTTGATACTATTTTCTTTATTCATTTGTCATGGGCCAGTGAAAGAAGAAGACTGCAACTTGTCTCTAGAGCTTCTCCATTTCTCTAAGTTAAAAATAAAAACAATCCAATTCTATAGCCAAGAGACTAA
This sequence comes from Pinus taeda, assembly GCA_000404065.3. Classification (NCBI taxonomy): domain Eukaryota; kingdom Viridiplantae; phylum Streptophyta; class Pinopsida; order Pinales; family Pinaceae; genus Pinus; species Pinus taeda. The sequence continues at coordinate 110,130 of APFE030203160.1, forward strand.
TAGCCTCTTGATACACCTTTAGTGAGTTATGCATGAAGACCTTGGATGAGGTTATAACTACAATATTGGTTTTTAAACTCAGGAGTTGGTTGTTGCACCCATTTAAAATCTAACCCTTTTCCCATTTGATCATTGTTTTCATACTGATGTTTTATATTCTAGATCATTTGATTAAAATTTATAAGTCTATTTAAATGTATTCATGATTTGGTAGGCATATTTTGATTTAAATTAAGCTTATATATCTTCAAGAAAGACCTTTCCTAGAGTGGACAATGAGGTAGTGCAAAAATTTATATGTTGACAAATGTTATATTCGTAGTGTTTGGCTTCTTATCTTCAATTTATTTGTTATACAATTGTTTCCAATTATTGCATATTTAATTACCTTGTTCACATTTTATGCTCATGTTTCTTGGACTACATTGATCTCATTTTTTGTGTTTTGTTGCAGATATCTTAGTGAATTGTTGTCACTATCTTTTAAATCAATGGCTGTAGATTGTTCACTAGAATCATAAAGTGGAGGAAAATAGCTACAACTATTTTTAGTACCATGGTTTATTGTTCACTGTTGTAAAATAATTTGAAATATCCTAAATCAATGGCTGTAGATTCTTCACTAGCATCATAAAGTGGAGAACTATTTTTAGTACCATGGTTTATTATTCATTGTTGTAAAAGAATTTGAAATATCCTAAAACAACCCCATTATAGTTGGAAATAGATTCCCATAATCTAGCTATGTTAGCATGATAAACATGATCCAATGTTTCACGATGAGAATAAATTAATAGCACCATCTTCGGGGATCTCATGTAATCACACTCATTCATGGAAAATGTAGTGTAAATCCATTACTTTTTTCTCAAATTGGATTATAACAAAAGAAGCCTTCAATTGGGTTGAAGATGTTGTAGCCATGCAATGTATTTGAAATTGGGAGTCCATGAATCTGCAGACCATTGTGCCATTGTAATATATATTGAAAATTACTATTCTTACATTTTTTGTTTCTAGATATGGTTAAAATTCTTGAATTTTTAGCTGCTTACTCTCATTGCCGAGAGTTACAGATTATTTGAAATAGAAATATGGAAATTCAATATGTACTTTGGAAGCCTCAATATTGTTTGAGAGTATCTTACCCTTAACAAGCTCTTTCTTAATCCAAGAGTTCTAGTAATTTTAAATATCATTATCTATTCTTCTAGGTGGATATAATGCTATGTATCCCCACCTACACATATTTAATCCATTAAAATATATCTTAATGTCAATCCTTTAATGCACCACCATGAACTAATAAATCAACGAAACTTAAACCAACATGTTTCTAACAATGGTACGCATATGAATGATAATATTTTATTCATGTGGACTAGAACTACTTCACCTGATATCAAATCTCAAGTAGTTGAACCATTGTAATCTGTAGGTATTTACAAAATGAATGTTGAAGACCTACCATGAAAGTAAATATGAATTGATGCACAATAGTGCTAGAAAAAACCATAGTTTCAGTTGTTGTTAGCCATCTTATTGTTGGGTCAAGAGGGTTTATAGCAATAGGCATTATTTTTTTGCACATTTGTTCAACAAAGATTTGTGCAAGGATGGAGTTTTAGGAGTCACTCGATTTATTGGAGATTTGAAAATGATCCATGGCCTTGCCTTCTCCACATAGGAGGAACCCTTGGAGTCGACTCACCATGGAAAGCCTTGAAAATATATTTTCCTTACTAGGCTCATTATGTAGAGCCCCAAAAAGCAATTTTTCGAGCAATTGATGTGATGATTAACTAAAGAAACTTTACTAACTACATTCATTAGTTATGTGATGAAACCCAATGATGAGAGAATAATAGTGTTCAAAGATAATGAGTGAAGCCCAATAAATGCCATATTGCTAGAGCTAGATCCTTCAAAGGAGAGTCTCAAAACTGACCCTATCTTCATGACTCATCATTATCCCTCATGGTTAAGGCTCCATCCATAGTTATGTTGATCAGGCTATTGAAAAGGATCTATTAGCTTTTCCACAACATCAAACAAACAAAGAATGTTGAAACATAACACCATATTATGGAAGTGGGATAGAGAAAGCATTAAAGAGTTGCCAAATGTAACATCCCTCACTAGGAATTCCTCAAAAAACCTTAGGAACAATAGATATTTATTTTATAAATAACATCTTTAGAGCGCAATCCAAACATGCTACCTCTAAACAACAAATAACGTCAACCATATATATAAGTAATTAGAAAAATCAAAATCTTTCAACAAAGCAACAAATTCATTGAGAGTTTATTAATTCATTATAGTTCATAGTCTCTCTTTAGAGTGTGTACTTTAATCTGTGAAACATGAACATCGGAATATTTTTCTTATTAGTTCTTGGCATCTATGGCATGGGACTATAGTAATTGATCGTATTAGTTAGAATTAGTACTTGTGCATATTAATCGAAATTTTTTATGAACTTTACCTTGTTCATAAAATGACAGTTGTTCTCAACCTATCAATTTATCAATTTAACTCTGAGGACCAATAAGATAATTGATGGTCTTATTTGGCCTCTTCCCAAGGCAGATAAACCATATCACTGGTATTATTCATACAATATCTCTGTTCCATGAATTTAATTGATTTATATTTCCAAGATTTGAAACTAATGCTAGCATTAGTTTATAAACATTAAATGCTACCTATAACCATGGAAACACTGAAGAGGGCCACATGGATGTGTGCATGTTGGTGTGGTGTATAAGGAACAAGACACTTGTTAGTATTCTTATTTTTCTCCTGATAAAAATTAATGGCTACCTTCATAATTAGTTGTAATTCCATACTACTTAGCAGGGTGCACAACCTCTCATCTGCTTTAGCTTGACAACCCAACTTAAACTCTGAATGCTTTAGCTCGATAATCCCAATTAAAATCCAAGGCAAATGATTTTATCTATGAAAATGGAGTTGTGGTTAGTGCTGGTGCCAGTGGGATCTAAGACTTGTCCAAGCTATCTAACGTCTATATCTGAGCTTTGGTTAGTGCATCTGACATAAAACTACAAATGTTCGAGGGAAGATGGCATCCAGAACCATGATTGGTAGAAACTTGATTTGGAAATATGCGATGGTGGAGTCAAAATGATGGATAGAAGTGTCATTTGGAGGTACCGAGTATGCTGAGAAAAAGGTTATATTTTGATTCTAGCAATTTCATTTCTAGGTACCAACTATGCTGAGAAAAATTTCATATTTTGGTTCTTTTAACACTTATCCATTGAGTAGAGAACTTACTGGAAAAGAATACCATTATAGGGGTATTCTATTATAGTTCAACAAGTTATATGATGTGGAAATGTCCAACTAGATAGGACAACATGTTTTTCACACTTATCATCGCTCCTATTTTAGTAACCCTTCAAGCTTGTCTTCATGCAATAAAATTTTAAAACAAAATGAAACCTAATCCACTCTCATAAGGCATCATATACTATATGAAAACATCTAAACCCCGCCATTGGACGTGTCAATCCTAATTTCATGCATTTGTTGGACTTAGGACTACCTTGCATGTTGATTAGTCCAATGATGTATAGAACTTATCCTCGAATTGGAATAGACTGTAGATCATGCAAATGTTGAAATGAAGGTGTCTAGAGTGGTCGATTCCATGCACCAATCCAATCTCATGTTTTCATTCTTGGTACTTGCAATATCATTTTAATGAAATGAAACACTAACCTTCAAATAATCAAAATAACCATTTGTGATATCAACCTCGTCAATGATATAACTTCATCTGTACTCTTATCACCTACTTATGTCTTGTAATAATGGTTGTAATGCAATCAATTTAGTGTTTAGTTACAATTCATCACCCTAACAAAAAACATAGAAACTTTTAACCTTTACGCCTAATTTTTTCCCACAATAGGATAGCATTATAATCTGATCTAATATCATTTGTAACAAACCCAACACCTTGAGTGTTATCCAAGTGATAGGGTCAACTTCTATGGAAACACACAATGAGAGAGAGAAATGTGAAACCATCTCCAACTTCAGTCACTATTATTCCATGTTTTTTACAAGCCCAAAATCTTGAGTGTCTAGCACATGTAAAAATTTTGCAGTATGAATAAAGTGACTAGAAAGGATTCAGACAAGGACTTGGTTAATGGTTAATGTGATTTGTTGAAGTTTTTTAGACAAAGTGCCTAAAATAATCATTTGACATTTTTACTTTATATTATCCTTTCTTCAGAGCATGATCGCCAAATCTATCTTTTTGGTGGCATTAAGAGACTTCAATTCCATGCATATGGAATTCTTGCAAATTCAAACACTTATTCTCTTGAAAAGGAACATGACTTTGATTGTGGATATGAAGAAATAAAATTCAGTGACATTTTTTCCCAACAAATGACACATATTATTCAGTTTGTATTAGGTGTCATCTCCAATACTGCATCTTAACTTCGGCTCTGGGCCCTTAGGTATTATTGTAGTTAATTTAGGTTGTATTTGGAGAAATGTATCATATATGCCTGAAAGAAGGTTTTTATGACCATAAGACTTCATATGGGATGTTTTGTAGGTTGGCACACTCAAAATTATCAGTCGTTTTTTATAAGAAGGTTCTTCAATCTGCACGAGGGTGACTAAAATGCATGCTTTAGTATTTCTTCACATTGGAGTGCACCAACGATGTCATAGGGATAAAACTACATGCATAATAGATTATTAAAGAAGACGACTTGGAAATTGTTTTATCAGTTAATTCTTTTTGTGGGTGATAGGCTGTAGGAAAAATGCACAGGGGAGGGTTACCTTGTATCATGTCATTTAAGGGTTACCACAAGGATACTTTATGTCATGTCTTGTATTAATCCTTAGTTATATATCAAATAATTATATATTCTAATAAGGGGAATTCTTCATAAATGTGGTTGGCTTTGTGGGAACGTAGACATCTAAATGATATACCTTCATAATCCAATACTTGGTTGCACACATATCCTAGGTAGTGGAGCATTAAATGTGCCACCAATCCATCCCTGGTGGAGAGATAGAAAAGGACCCTAGCATAAGACATTTCCCCCATCTCCAAGTATGATCTGTGGAAGTCAGGATAAGTCCTAAGGTCATTCCCTATACACCGAAAGACATCTTCCATCAAATTTTGAAGGGAGAGGCTTCGGAGCCTGAACCATATTGGCTCTACACCTAGGTGTTCTTGCTGATGGTCAAAGAGGGGATTCCACCTTTTCAAACACAGAGGGGACATGTGTATGTTCCAGTAATGCGAGAGAACCTATTTCACATGCTCCTCTTTATTAGATTTTAAATCAAACTGGCCTTTGGGTAAGGTGCATATAGAGGGAAGCGCATCTAGAATGTGTCCCCAATTCTTGTGCACCCACCTCCATAAACAAACTATATAGTAGTGCCCGCATCTAGTTATTTTTACCAAAAACCTTCTTGCTGTAGACATAACTTCATCCAATACGATACCCTCCCCAAGTACTAATGCTTGGTTCCTATCTTTTACCTTGGGGCATTGTATCTTCCTTGCCTTCTTATTTTAGCCTATCATTAAAGTGTCCTTAGAGGGTTTGGTTTTATATTTAGGTTGTACCCTCGGCGGATCCTCGGTGCAAGGAAGACCTAGGTTTATTGATTTTCTTTCATGTTCTATGCCATGACCAAAATGAGAGGGTAATTCTAATGAGCCAAAAATGAAATTGGGAGAGATTTGAGCCTTCCCTTGTTGAACTACCGATAGGTCTTCCACATGACCATCCATGTTCCCCGCGAGAGACCGCAAAAATGCCCCTGAAATTTGTATTTCTTGGTAGGCGACCACTATGTTTTCCTAAGGGCTTTGAACATTAGAGCTACAACTGACAGGTTCAAAATTTTGTAATGGGCTATTAGGATCTAAGAAGGTCTCAACAAAATTTAGGGCTTGCATCGAGATACCTGGTGAAAGAGATATTTGTTCAGTCAAATCTATTGATATTGTTGTCAGGATCTACGATGATGCCTCCTTATGTTGTAGGGAGGAGACAAACTCATTGGTTCTAGAAACTTTTGGGGAAAGGAGAATCCCTTCAGTGATATTTGCGAGGGATGAAAAAAATTTTGAGTTTGGTGAGCTAGGTGTCACTCTTGTCTACATATCAAGCTACTGAGGTGGAGGTCTTGTCAGATGAAGATATTCTCTGCTGGGTATTCCAATTAATCTATCAATTATTCCTCCATAAATATATTTGCTAGACACCATCAAGCCTTTCAATGGAGTAAAAAATAAAACCATCATCGAAAACTACCTTAACATGTGGACACAACGTAAACCCTAACTCGCACCTAGCCGAAGTGCATGCCATTAACTCCTTGATTAGTTAGGGAAGAACACCGAATGGGGCTTCTAGATGCAACCACCTTAAAAGGTCTAACATCATTCCAACACTTATCTTATTATTATTGTGGTTGTAGTCATGGTGAAGCACACCAAAGTACCTCAAAATCCCTCAGGGAAGACCGCAGATCGACTACTTCATATGTGTGAATAAGTTTGTTTACATCATGTGCAAGAAAACCTGAAGCCCAGTTAAAACCTATGATTTCAACATTCATGGTGATGCTAACCACAAAACCCAGGATATTTAAAATATAAATTTAAGAGGAAATAATAATTTTGTCATGAAATTATAGATTTTGTCGTAAGTCTTTCTTTTCTTAAAATTTTATTTTATGTTAAGCCTTTTTTTTTCGAAGGTACTTGCCTTTGGCACTTTTCAAAGCCCTTTTTTCTTAAAATTTTATCATTTTGTCCTATCCCACCTCTGCTTGCCTTTGGCGCATCATCAAAGTTCGAGTCTTCCATTCTCTGTCGACTGGGGTCTTTGAAGTGTGAGGTTTCTATTCTCTATCTTGCATTATAAAATGCTCCACATTGAGCTACCCATAATCACTCTGATGTAACAACCAAGAGGTATTGCCGCAAGAGGAATCTCTGCATCAAGCCACTCCTGAGCACTCTGCAATGAAAATGATCCACAAGAAGCCACCCCTGAGCATTGTCATGTAATAGCCAAGAGGCATCACGACAAGAGCAGTTTGCATTGAAAATTATCCACATTAAGCCACCCTTGAGCACTTTGATGCAGCATCCGAGGGGTGTGGGGCAGGAGGAAGCTCTTCTTTGAGCCACCCTTGAGTACTTTGCAACATAACTGTGTCTCAAGTGATTTCAGCATCCCTAGTTTTCTTTTGCTACCCGGGTATGTTCAACACCCTCTCGGGATTGGGGGAATTGGGTAGGATTTAATATTGTTAATTAGGATTTAATATCTTGTTAATTACGATTTAATTGGGTCTTGCTAGTTATATCGTGTTAATTACGATTTAATTGGGTCTTGCTAGTTATATCTTGTTAATTACGATTTAATTGGGTCTTGCTAGTTATATCTTGTTAATTACGATTTAATTGGGTCTTGCTAGTTATATCTTGTTAATTACGATTTAATTACGTCTCTCTAGTTATATCTTGTTAATTAGGATTTAATAGTATTTAGTTGGATTTCGAATTTAATGAGTTTGTTGATAGCCATACATGGCAAGAGTTATATATTTAAATAATACCCAATTTTCTTTTGGCTCTTCCTATAAAGAAGATAAATTTTCTTTTTTTGTCAGATTTTAACTTCTATGGATGTTTATAGCCATTAGGGCAAGCATTTTATGTTCAAATGGTTGTGAATTTCATTGGGGTCATCCCATAAAGAAGTCATGTGTTACTCAGTTATTGGATTTTAACTTTTATGAGATTTTTATTTTTATTTTTTTTCCCATGGAAAAATTCGTAATTTCATTAGTGGAAGAAATTACATTTTGTAGATGCATATGCATATTCCGATATTTCTATTGACATAAATAGAACCGAAGAAATATAAAAAATCTACTACCAATGTCTCTGGGTAGTATCCCCAATAGAGTCAGGGAGGAGTCCAAAAAATGTACCTAACAGCCGAGTAAATATTATCTTGATCCACGCAGGGAGATAATACCAAAAATATGTGCAACACCAATCATAATGGTCACATAACATTTTATAAACAGTAAAATAAATATGTACAGTATCTGAAAAACTGTCCTATAATTAAACCATAATGTCCATAAAGGGTCTGTGATAGTACTGGTAGCTAACTCCATCAATATGCTCAGTAATCAGCTAGATGCCCTACTCCTGGTTTGTGCCTTCTTTGGAAAGACGATCAGCCACTCAGTTCCACTCCTTGGAGATGTGATTACATGAAAAGAAATCAAAATTGGAGATCAATCTTAATGCTTCATCTACAATGTGTCTCAGTGAAAAAGACTAGCAATAAGAATGCTTATTCAACAAGTCGCAGACAATCATAGAGTCACCAAACAGTTATAGAGCATGGCAGTTTTTCTTTCTAGCAAAAATGATGATATAATAGGCAGATGTAAGTTCAGAAAAGTTATTAGTGCCCCTTCCCAATCACATGGATAGCCAAAATGAGTGCCTCTTAGATAGGTGAAGGATAGCCCCCCGCCCCTCCCAACAATCTTCCACCTGTGTAGCCCCATCAAAGTATACCCAGGAAGAGTTGGGATTAATCAGTTCTTGAGTGATGATTCAAGTTCTAGCAATGGGTGGGTCATCAAGGATGAGGTCATAATCAACTTTGATCAAGGCTGCAATGATAGTCCAACAAGGAGGGGAATTTTGAAAGATAAGGTGATTACAAGCTATCCGGATAGCCCAATAGAATAGCAATGGGAGATTTCTTAGTTTGTGGGGTGTGACAGAGGTATACCACATGTCCCACGCCACATCTAGAGTGCCTTGTAGCTAGTAACAATTAGATGGGATAGCAGACGATACAAGGTTCCATAAGTGGCGAATGACTAGGCAGTTCAAAAAAATGTGGGAAGCAAATTCACCATCCTTATGGGAAAAATGACACCAGTGAGGGCCAAAGAATGATTGCTTCATTAGGTTATCCCCCGTTGGGATTTTATACCTCAAAATGCACCACATTAAAAGTCTGGATCTTGGAGGTGCCTTGAGTTTCCAAAGGTGTTTCCACCAATTGTGTAGTATGGGGGGATTTCCAGGATCTGCCAGCACAACGTATCCCTCCTTTGGAGTGTATCTCCCTTATTTCGCCAGTGCCCAGATGATTTCATCATCTCCCCTTGTCAAATGGATATGAGCCTCAATGAGGGCTTCAATATAGCTCCTCCAATGCTGCTGCCAAGGTGGAGGAATGTTGAGTTGGAGATCGGTTTTCCAAGCTTGTTGAAGAAATGTGGTGTTGTGCTCATCAGTAGTGTGTGCAAGGAGGGTGATTTGTTGCTCCCTTAGGTGCAATAAGAGATCTGGAGGTAATCTATGCATACTCTCGTAGCCGATCCATGGGTCAAGAACAACGCAAACCCTATTCCCCAAATGTATTCTCCAGGTGATACCCTCGCGGATGGGATCCATAGCTTTCGGGACAACCTTCCAAATTATCGAAATACTTGTGTAGTGCTTAGTCGATCTTCTAATCCATTCCAGAACATTAGTAGGGGTGATATATTTAGAGTAGGCCATTCTTGTCCATAGACTATCTGAAGCAACCAAATGCCAACCAAGTTTAGCAGCCAAGGCTGAGAAAAATTCGTCAAGCTTTTTGAGTCCCTAGCCACCCCATTTCTTTGGAAGAGGGAGGGCATCTGTTACAATAAAATTTGTCACCATGGCTATCTGCAGTTATTATGGCTCCATAAAGAGTCATATTATCCTCCTTGGCAAGCCTTGTACCTCTGCTCTCCATGTCAAACTTCAAGAAAGAGAGAAAGTCATTTAAAAACATGTTTATCTCTGGGTACGCAGGTTCTCTCTACCTTGCCTACGTGTACGCATCCCAAGCTCATTGTACCTGCGTACTTGTACGCTCTGTAAGTCAAGGGATTGGTGCGTACTCCTGTAAAGGTCAAAAGGCGCGAGTTTCATCTTAAAAAAGTTACTTGTGGTCATTTCTAGAGCATTCTAGAAGATTGTTTGACGTGTATTGAGCGCCTCAAGATGGTTCATGCATCCCTATGAAAGAGGAACTTATCCCATCAGGAGCTACCCCATCCAAAAGAGGGGCTTATCCCATTGATGTTGGACCTGATTAACTTCCTCTAGAACATTATAAATACAGGCATTGGGCCAGAGGAAGGGAAGGTTGAAAGCTGAACATTCCAAAGGGTAGATACTACTGGAATTATGACTTCCCTGTAGAAGCTTGTGAGGAGAGATCCCCATCCTTTCTTGTTTCATTTGGAAGTGGGTGAGCTTATCAAAGTAAAGGAAAACTCTTGCTGGACCCTGGGAGGAACTTGAACAACACTAAGGCTCAGGTTGTAATGGCTTCTTTTGTTTCCTATTAATACAAATAAGTCCATTCTTCTCAACAATTTGTTATTAATGAGTTGTTTCATATACTCCTTGGTCTGTATGTTGAATATGTTTATTTTATGAGATATTCAGGTGCTATTTAATCGTTTGATTGTTAGTGAATGCAGGTTTCGAAGTGAAGGAGGAGCTCATCCGAATCGACGAGGCTGGACTACTACAACAACGTTGGACTACAGGTAGGATCTAAAGCACTTGATTTCTTGTATGGTAAATGCATGTTTAGAGAAGGATTGCTCTTAATTGTCTTGTTTGTCACTAGAAAGTCTTAGGCTTCTAGGGAGGTTGGTTTTTTCCGCAAGGTTAACTCTTTCCGCATGAAAAATTGGCGACTCCACTGGGGACTCCATTAATGTGAATGATTTTTCCTTTGTGTGACACTTTGATCTGAAAAGAGTCATTTCTTTTTTGGTTTTTGGCTGTTTGACTGTG
>APFE030203162.1:0-15059 GCA_000404065.3 Pinus taeda
CCTACTTAAGCCTAGCCTAGCCTAGATCCTAGGCTAGCCTAGCCTACTCTACTCTACTCTACTCTAATCTAGCCTAGCCTAGCCTAGCCTATCCTATCCTACTCTACTCTACCCTAGCCTACTCTACTCTACTCTACTCTACTCTACTCTAGCCTAGCCTACTCTACTCTACTCTACTCTACTCTACTCTAGCCTACTCTATTCTAGCCTATCTAGCCTGCCCTACTCTACTCTATCCTACTCTACTCTACTCTAGCCTAGCCTACTCTACTCTAGCCTAGCATACTCTAGCCTATCTAATGTTAGCCTAGCTTAGCCTATCCTATCCTATCCTACTACTCTTCTCTAGCCTAGCCTAGCCTACTCTACTCTACTCTACTCTACTCTATCCTAGCCTACTCTACTCTACTTTATGCTAACCTAGCCTAGCCTACTCTACTCTACTCTACTCCAGCCTACTCTAGCCTAGCCTAGCCTAGCCTACATCTTAGGCTAGACTAGCCTAGCCTACTTTACTCTACTCTACCCTAGCCTACTCTAGCCTACCCTACCCTACTCTACCCTAGCCTACTCTACTCTACTCTAGCCTACTCTACTCTACTCTAGCCTATCGTAGCATAGCATAGCCTAGCCTACTCTACTCCGCTCTACTCTACTCTACTCTAGCCTAGCCAACTCTATTCTACTCTACTCTAGCTTACTCTAGCCTAGCCTATATGATCTTCGCCTAGCCTAGCCTAGCCTACTCTACTCTATCTTTGCCTAGCCTAGCCTAGCCTAGCCTACTCTACTTTAGCCTAGCCTACTCTACTCTACTCAACTCTAATCTACTCTACTCTAGCCTAGCCTACTCTACTCTACTCTACTATCCTCTACTCTACTCTACTCTAGCCTAGCCTAGCCTAGCCTACTGTACTATACTATACTCGACTCTACTCTATTCCAGCCTAGCTTAGCCTAGCCTAGCCTAGCATACCGTACTGTACCCTACCCTACCCTAGCACTCTAAAATATAAAAGTTAAATTGTATGAAGTAAAAACATAGTTCACATTCATTTGGAAATAATTAGTTATCTCAATTAAGTAGTTAGAGAAATTAATTTTTTATTACATATAAATGAAAAGCCTAAAATATAAATAGAATTTAAAGCCTCAACACTCTTTCAATAATTTTATAAAATTCCCTTTTATGTTTATTTATTTATTGTTGAATTTAAATTAAGAATATTTTCTAAATTAAAAAAATTTTATTAAGAAATATTTTTTCCATGAAATATTTTGAAATTAGATAATAAAAAATATAGTAAATCTTTTGGCTCCAAATTTATAAGAACACAACCATGTACGTAAAATATCAAAACACAAACGGAAAGTCATAAGTTTAAGATTAAAATGCCATTTACTGTTTAGATTCACTCTATAAACTTACACACAGAAACTATTCACATTGAAAGCATGTCGTCTACTTTACATTTCTACATTTCCATTCTCACCGAAGAACATCAAAAAATTATGTACATCAATAGCAATTGCTTTGCATGTATGTATCACACTCCAGCATGATAAATATGCAGTTCTGATCTCTTCAGATCAGCCCTTGTGTATCACTAGTAAAACTAACACATAAAGAAACGTTGTAGAACCTATAACATCAAATAAGTTTCATAAAACTAAGTTAAAATAGGCTTCATTACTAGTAATAAATGCATAAAATACTCTCATTTAAAAGAAAAAAAAAAAAAAAAATTATTAAAATTAAATTCGAAGAATATTCTTCTCAAAGAAAATTTTGATTGAAGTGATCGTCATTTAACCTAACATTGCTTTTTCCAATGAGCCTGAAAAGACCAGGAGTCCTCTACTGAAGTGGAGGAATTGCGTTTTTCAATGATGGGAAACTCTAGCAGCCTGAAAAATCCAGGATTCCTCTACAGAAGTGGATGAATTGTCCGAATAGCCAAAAGTGATTGGAATTTAGGTAAAAAAATTTCAAAAAATCTTATAGTAGTGTTTGAATCTAGGCAAAAAAAATTTCAAAAATTCTTGCAGAAATAGTGTTTGAATCGTGTTTTTATAGTGGAAAAAGATTCAGCACCATCTAAGACACTTAAAATTTTAAAATTAAACAACTATAACTTAGATTTACAAAAATACTTACCAGATTTTCTTTAACTGGAATTTCCATCACTTTCACGCCATTCCTCCAGCTAGTTAGACTATGGCAAAAGACCACAACAAACAATAGATTACTAATTTTGGTTAGTTTTATACCGTATTTTCTGAACGTCAACTACATTTGAAAAGTCTAGGATTTCAATCAGTCGGCCCCATCGAGTGCCTGATGTTCTTGTCCTCTATGTTCGTAAGATCGTGGGTTCGAACCCTGCATGGAGCTCTGAGGTCAAATTCGTAATCAGTGTGCGGGAAGAGTTCTATGAGCAATAGGCCTATGAACTATGCAGTGAAGTTATGAAGGAAAAGATTTACAGATCATATTAGATGGGCACCCAGAGGCAATGAGCTCATTGCCAATATGCGCATCTTGCTGGGGCCATGAGGCATTTGGTGTATCTTCAAAAAGATGTTGCAATGCTTTGAGCACAGAATGGGAGCAACACAATTTTCACAGAGACGTGAAGGCAAGCAATAAGTTGGTGGATGCAGAGCTCAATGAAGGCGAGAAATATGTTGGTCGATGCGGAGCTCAATGGCCGACACGGGGACTTCAGCCTCGCTCGCCTATACGAGCACAGGAAAAATCCTCAGACAGACAAGCTCGTCAATGCTTCAAGGTGCCTTACATCCGAGCTGAGCGCGCCAAAAGGGAAACCACAAACCCCGATGTGTACAACTATGTTGCTCTGCTTTTAGAACGAGGCCCGCTAAGGCCAATCGGTGTTCAGAAGAGCATGATTTTGTAGAAATGAGTTTGGGGATTTGAAGAGGACATGATCATTTTGGAGGTCGTGGATCAGAGGCTTCCTGTTGAATATGTGGTCAATGATATGGAAACTGTGTTCAAGTTGGGTAAATTTTAACAACCTACCTCCAAGTTTGAAATAAGCTGACATATGGCCAAGGGCATTCTCTAAAAGAGTGATTTATTTCGCAACACATAGTGTAACTACTAGACGCTAGATCTTTTAAGAAAAAAGAAGCTAGAACCAAATTTCAATGAGATGTTCATTAACATCTTGAAGGTCTTGCTATCTATGATGTTTGAGTTGCACATCATGATAGGAAGGCTATTGAAATGGTTGGATGGTGCAGGAGTTGGCTGCTGCACGTTTTGGTTAAAACTTAAAATGAATATGTTTTCTTTGTTAGGTTAAAATGAAATTTCTACAACTAAAACAAAAATCATTTTGGACATGCCTACACATGAGAAAATACTCCATGAAATGGACACAAGATTTGAAGAAAAGGAAGTTGTTCAATGAAGTTTACACATGAGAAAATACTCCATGAAATGGACACAAGATTTGAAGAAAAGGAAGTTGTTCAATGCAGTTTACACATGAGAAAATACTCCATGAAATGGACACAAGATTTGAAGAAAAGGAAGTTTTTCAATGCAGTTTACACATGAGAAAATACTCCATGAAATGGACACAAGATTTGAAGAAAAGGAAGTTGTTCAATGTAGTTTACACAAATATTGAACATAAACATATATTTTGACAAACGGGGATATCGTTCAACAATAACAAGTTTCTCTTTGGAGTGATATTATTCAACAATAACAAAATTCTTTTCGTAGGGATATCATTCAGCAATAACAAAAAATATTTTCGCAGCGATATCATTCAACAATAAAATATAAAATATTTGTATGGAAGTAAAGAATGCTAAACTAATTAAACCAATTGTTCGCGAGATATAATCCTCACTAGAGGATAGTTGCAGTTGCAAAGCAATAATTCCAAGTTGTAGTTGTGTTTGAAACTGGGAAAGATCTAGCATACCGACCTCAAAATGCAATCATCGTCCCAAGATACTGTGTCCTCCAGGAGTACATCCTAAACAAGAACTGATCAATCATCCTCTAAATATAATTGGTGATTCAACAGAGTATCTTAAAATTATAATTGAACGATCACTCTCTAGCCGTGACACAAAGTGTTTGGAATCAGCTTGAAGGGATCAAATATCTCGCTGTTGTTGGAATCGTCGTGAAGGGATCAATTATCTGGCTGTTGGCCCCTTTAAAAATATAAAAATAACAGAACAGTCAAATCCTGAATCCTCGTGAAGGGATTAATTTTCTACTTGTTGGCCCCTTAAAAAAAGGAAAAATAATGGAACAGTCAAATCTTGAATCCTCGTGAAGGGATCAATTATCTAGTTGTTGGCTCTTTAAAAAAAATAGAGGAACAATCAAATCTTTAAGAGCATTTATCTAGTGGTTGGTCCGCTTAAATATAGCAAAATAACGGAATGGTCAAATATTGCAGGAAAAAAAAACCTAAATGGTACAATTTGGAAAAAAACTGAAGTTTAGCAACAGAATAAAAAAAAAAAGCAATAAATTTTCTCTTCTCTCTCATAAAATTTGAATCATCGCAAAAACACATGTTGAAGATAAGCATTCCTAAAGGGGACACGCACACACACAAACATTTTAGAACACATATCAACATGCTATTCACATTCATTGTAAATACAAACACTCAATAAAACTCAAACAGCAAACATTATCATACACAATCATGAACAAAGTAAAAAATATCATCGATCATCAAACATTACATGAAAAGAATATGAATACACATCACTACACAAACAAGAACCATTTTAATGCATTTAAAAATACATGAAAAGAATATGAATTCACATCACTACACAAACAAGAACAATTTTAATGCATTTAAAAATTTAAAATGTGTATTAACAATTAAGAAGTTGATTTAGGATTTCAAATTCATGTATCATTAAAAGTTATTAACTTAAAATCTATGATGCTAACTACTTTTAAACATAACCAAAGAGGAAAAGTAAAAACTAAAGAGTGGAAAGGGAGAGAGGATGCACAAGCCCTTAAGAATGATCATGGTTCATTCTCAAGGGCATTGAGAAGGGGCCTTCTAGCCCCTTCAAACAAAAAAACAATTTTTATTATTATGAAATTTTCAAGAGTAATTATAGAATGAATAAATAAATGTTAATTTCTTTTGAATACGATGAACGTCTTCTATTCTATGATGAACATGAAAGACATGTAATGCTTCTCTACTGTGATGAATATAAAAGACATGTAAATGCTTTGGCATGCACATATCTTCTAGTCAATCTCTGCAAAAATAATATTGTTTAAAACTCAGTGAACTTTCTATACAGTGTAACAAAAAATACATAAATTCCTATAACAAAAAAATTTGCAGTTAAGATTTAATATTTATTTATGTTTCTTCGGAGAGGGCGAAAAAAAAAAATTAAAATTAGAGATCACCTGTGTATCCTAAAGCCCCTCAAAGCCCCTCAATCAGTGGAGTTGTCTGCTCCCTGCGTCCATTCCTATGGAGAGCCGGTCACACCGCTGGCTGAAAATGAATCTACAACATCAAATCATAAAATTGATAAGATTCACTGAGTTATCCAATTTTAAATGTATAACGTGATGAAAACTCAGAAAATTTAGCCATAGTTGCATTCACATAAAATCGGATGAAGCTGCTGCTGCTCGCTCAGAAAATATACCTTTTTGTACCCAATTTGTTCCACGCATAGGGTCGGTCCCACTGGCACAAGTAAGGCGTTGTAAGGTTGGGATGGGAATAGGTAGAGGCACAGACACATGTTCTCCATATAACCCTCCTTCCATTGCTTTTCTTTGCCCCTCTGGATCTCCCTCCATAACACTCGGCCCACTAATCACTTAGAAAGGGAGAAGGATCTCCATCCCTCATTAATTCTCTGAAGGAAAGAGCGGAAAAATAAAAAGAAAATCTTCATACCCAATACCATAAAAACACCCTCATTCTCAATCCTGGAACAACAAAGCAAATACCAAAAAGCCCTCATACTCAATTCTGGAAACACAAAGCAAATAAAGGCATTCGAAATATATATATATATATATATATATTTGTAAAGTTGGAATGGGAATAGGGTCATGGACTCCACCTCCTCCACTACACTCCACGGGCTACTCGTCTTCTCCATATAACCGTAGTTGTCACCATCCGAGTGGATCGTTGCCACCACCAGGTCATCCACCTTCCATTGCCGCTATGGATCTCCTCAATAACTGCGTTGTTTGAATGTGCTTCCATTGTCAGGGTATTGAAGCAGCACATCGTGGGGTTCAACTGCTCTGCCAAATCATTAAATAAAAACCCAATTCCTTTGTGAGAAAAACCTTAATAGGTATAAAAACAAAACAAAGCAGTGCATAATTAAAACCTTAACAGGTATAATAAAAACAAAACAAAATTGCATAATTTGGAATCCAGCATGATCTACAGAAAGAAAATTTAGAATGAAAAGATTGGACGAATCTTACCACCATTTTTATCCTGTCCTGTCCTGTCCACCTTTAATTTGGAATCCAAGATAGCCATGCCCGACATAATATAATTTTAGCACAGTAGTACTAGTACAGGTCTCTGCGTCACGTCATGTGAAAAAAGAAATGTATTCAGTTGAGATTCCCCTGAAATCTATGAATCCTCTGCATAGTTGATACATGCTATAACCGCTTAGCTCCCAACATAACTCCTACACCACCATATAATATACGATTCAATTATTTAATCCTCCCAAATTCTAAAAGATAAGTTACACATTTTCTACCGACATTTATCAGATCTACTTGTTTCGGCAATGCAAGCCAAGTTCCATGGCCCCATTTATCAGCATCGTATAGACCTGCTCTTTTGGGTAGTGCAAATCAATTTCCATGGGTATCAGGGAATTGAAGTGCAGCAGCGAGCATGGGTATCAGAGGTTGGGCTTATGGTTGCTTCCATCCGTGACGAGAGGCGGGAATTGGCTTGAAATGAGCAGAGCAGAGCAGAGCAGGCCAGGCATTCTGTTAAGAATGGCCCCTGACATTGGAACAGTGAGATGCATTTCAGGGACGTTGGGAGCCACCACACAGACAGAGAGAGACCTGCATATATGCAACCACAACCACAACGAATAAGGTTAAGATTCATAATTATGCAGCTCCACTCTGTTAACAGCTTGAAAAGGGCCAATCCCAAATCAAATGACCAAAATCAAATTACAACTTGAAAAGGGCCGATGCCATACCAAATTAGTTCCCACTAATCCCACTCATCATTGGGTATATATTTGAATATATAGCCAGAAATATGCAAAGAAATGTACCTACTCTACTTGGGATTCAATCCTTGCGCACAACTGTGGATTCGAAAACTGATGATGTAGGTACCAATACCAATACCAATTCATATCATATTTAAGTTTAGCTGGGCAATTCAATAATACTTGAACAGAGCGAGCCAATTGGATCAAATTACAAAATTCATATTGAACCCTCTAATGTATGTTGTCACTTTGTAATTCATATTGAGCCCTGTAATTTAATGTAATGTATGTCATCACTTACTAAGCACATCTAAAATCTGTGCATCAAGATTAAAAAAAAAGGAAACCCAATGAAAAGAAAACAGATCTTACAGGTACAGGAAGGATTGAGAAGGATGTGGGTGGATATCTCCTCATATACCTGCCTGGGATTAAACCCTCCTTTCGCTTCTGTTCCTGCTGATTAAAAATTGAATTTTATTGATTTGATGTCATGTCTACCTTCACCTCCTCCCAGTACCGTGCAACCAGCAACACATACAGACCAGACCAAACCAAACCAGACTCATACAAAACTCATACCAGACATGACATGGAGCTCCAAGACAAGACCAGACTCAGCTCCGCGTAGGTAGCCATGGGAGGAGGAGGAGGAGAGGAGATTCGGAAAAGGTAGAGAGTGGGAGAAGGAAATAAATAGTACTGGTTGGATTCAATGGTCTTGCTTTTCCTGACTACCACCTCTGCAAAAAAGCACTGCCACCTCTACAACGGTCATGCTTTTCTCGACTGCAAAAAATCACTTCTCTTCACTGCCACCTCTGCAACGTTTGTGCTTTTCTCGACTGCGAAAAATCACTTCTCTTCACTGCCACCTCTGCAACGTTCGTGCTTTTCTCGACTGCGAAAAATCACTTCTCTTCACTGCCACCTCTGCAAAAGCAGATGTGGAAAAAGCATGTTGGATTGCGACATTTTGTTTGTTGTTTCCAATAGTAGTCATAATGGAATTTCAAAAGGATTATTTAAAAACATGGTACTACTAATGGAATTTCAAAAGGATTATTTAAAAACATGGTATCAAATTTGTTGTAAACAAAATTTTAGTTTTTCTTTTTAACTAATTTGTTTTCTTAAATTTGCAAGTTGCCAATAGAACAGTATCCAAATTTGTAATAAATTTGTAATTTGCTTTTCCCTCAATAATAGCAGAGTATCCAAATTTGCAATTTGCTTTTCCCTCAACCCAGTTTTCCTAGCAACAATAAATTGAACAACACACAAATTTGGATGATGTAAATTTACAGAGTTTCTACGATGACTTACACAACAAATCCCTCTTCCTTATATTGACAATATTATATAAATTTCTTATCAACAAGGGAGTTGGACACTACCTGAAAGCATGACCTCTTCTAAGAACTTCGATCAACACTAGTTGAAAGAAAAAATAAAAACAAGGGAACTTAGAGTATTTCTTAAGAAAATGAAATAATGATTACTATCATTGACCAAGAGTAAGTTCAGGATTGATAATTGCAGTGTAGCCACTCATGAGGTGCCTCTAAGAAGAAGAAAAGCCATAGTTGGCTAGACTAAAGGAGGCGGTTGTGAGAAAGTTCAATCGTTCCAAAAAGAAGAAATAAACAAGCTATTGAGAGGCAAAGAGAGTATACATTAGAAAAATATTTGAAGAAACTGATTGAAAGAAGAAAAGAATGATACAAACCGTTGATAAAATTGTATAAAATTGAGCAAGGAAAAAGTTAAAAGAGGATCTAAGCTATTTGATTATATGGACCCTTGTCAATCTACAGAGAAGAAGTTCTAGTGTAGTAATGGGTCAACAAAGTGCCAAACATAATTGAGTCAAGAGATGATGAATGTTTGGATGTGGAATAGGTAGCAACTACAACAATTCCTAAACTAGATGAGATATGAATATGGTAGAGGCGGGCTTGGGAGCTTGCATATGTTTATAAAGTGTGAAAATTGTGGAAGTCAATGAGTGGACACTAGAGATATGCAATACTTAGAACGTTAAATCCAACAAGACCATGTCTTGATATTGATGAAATCCCTCAATGGCACTTGCATAATTAATTTGGTCTAGCCTTAGTTTGGGGTCAACAAAATGAAGATTGGCAATTTACTAATAGAATTTAGATATAAATGTTAGAGATGGAAGGCACTTGGATCAATGTTATACTTGAAGGAGGAGACACTAAATTTCTTACACAATATGAAAATCTCACGGCAAGAATCCCTCACCGAATTTAATCATTGGAAAAGTTAAAACACATCTGACAAAGGGGTTCAATGAAGATACATAATGCATAAAAAAATGGTGGTCAAATATACAAACAAAGACTATTAAAAATAAGTAGTAACAAGGTTCAATGAAGATACATAATGCATAAAAAAATGGTGGTCAAATATAAAAACCAAGACTATTGAAAATAGGTAGTAATAAAAGAACACAGTGTGAAAAGGCACATATTGAAACAAGAAACTAGATTAGTTGAAAGATACCATTCATTATTTTAAGTTAGTTGATTCCAAACTGGCCACCAACACTTCCACCAACCATGTCATTATAACTATTAATAACAACAATTATGATGCATGTTAATGCTAAGCACCTCCTTCTATATGAAAAATATGAGTGTCCAAAGAGGCATTGCTTATTTGTGAAAAAACATGGGGGTCCTACAAATAAAGCAAGTGACATAGTTTGTGGGTGTACTAAGAATTTTTTTTTAACATAGTTCAACTTTACATAAAATATTAATAGAATAAAGGATGAAATTAACACTTATTTCCTGTTTTTTTTTTGTAAACCAAGATGTTAAGCATGTCGTGGCACCAAAAATTAAGGAAATCCAACAACTTCCTATTGAGTTGGTTATATATTATGAGAAAATATTCAAGGACCTATTTAGTTAGATCCCTTATATAAATGACAAGGATTGTCTTTGCAAGTGTTTCATTGCTAAATTTCTCCAGAAAGTTAGGGCTCCTTTCAGAATGGAAAAAAATTATGTCTTGTGAAGATGCATTAAAGAAAGATCAACAAATAGAATCCAACAATATACATAGGTTTTTGTGACCTCAAAATGAGAATATTATATATATGGTGCATAATATGTATGCACGAGGGCCATACAAAGAACATTGTAGTTACAAATAGTTGAATGACAAATATCAAGATGCTGGAGTAATGCAGGTCAAATATTGCTATGAAATTTATGAATATATGTTAATTTTAGATAACAATGGTATGTTCTATGCTTACAACAATTACTTCAATGTCCTTTTATTAGCCCAGTGTTAATTCCACTTTTATTCTCAATAGAAATCACATAAACCATTAATTCACATGGACCATAACTGTAGATAGAGCATAAAAAATAAATGCAGAAGACAAGTCAAGACAAGAGAACACCAATATTCGGCTAAAGTCAGGGAAAAATCGCCAAGATGGGCAAATCCTTAATCTATCCTTCTTATTATCAAATATCAAATGTTCAACAGAGAGAGAATGTCCAATATAGTACAAAGTCAAGGTCAATGTGACTTGATTTTTGCAAATTACCCAAACCAATATAAATATGATAAGCCTGATGAAGTTCCACAATTTTGGAAAGTCAACAACAATCAATGTGCCCTAACTAGTGAACAATAAATGGTCAAGATATCTCTTTTTTGGCTTGGTCAAAGTCAATCAAACTCAGCGTTCAATGTAGATTAAAGTCATCGTAAAACATTCCTCCAAATTACAATCAAACTTGGTCCAAAGAGAGAGAAAATATAATCACAGGGTTAAAAATACATATTTATTATAACTAATACTCGTTGTTTAAATAATTAAATATATTGATTAGATTGTGAATTAATAAATTTTATGAATGAAGTATCAAAACATATCAAATATTATTTAAAATATATTTATAATCTAATATGATATAAATAGAAGTATTAATTTTTTTTGTACTTATTATTTAAAAAAAAAAAGAGTAAAATGTAGTAAATGTGTAGAGATAGTTTAATTCCAAATAAGACTTACATAAATATGAGGCATTGGTTAGGGTATAAAAGCATTTAAATAACTATTTTTTTTTGTGGTTTCAAATCCTTTTAATTTTGAATTTGTCATTTATATAGTTATGGTTTATTTTCCAAAGAATTAAAGATGTTTATTAGATTGGGAATTAATAAATTTTATGAATGAAATATGAAAATATATTAGATGGTATTTAAAATATACTTATAATTAAATATGATATAACTGGAAATTTTAAATTTATTTGGATACTTATAATTAAAATAAAAATAAAAATTGGTAAATGTATGGTACATCTAATTTAATTCCAAAGAAGACTTCCATAAATGTTATGCAATGATTAGGAACCATTACTATTAATAATTTTTAAATGCTAGTGGTGGTGTATCATCGTATTGAAATTGCAACAGAAATAATGATAAATCATATAAAACATGGATAATCATTCTAATACATTCAAGATTTTTAGTTTTCCATTCTTGAAACAATTTTTGCCATGAATGTAAATTTGAGTTGATGAAGTTGTTTTAGTTGTAAGAGTAAATCTAGCTTCCAAAACCAAATTGTCTTACCACAATATTCGATGTATGCAACTTGTCACATACCCGCTTCGCATAATACTAACAACTACCTACTATACTCCACTGGATCCTCAGTGTAGAATTTTAAGTTCAATTAATGGACTTAGTTACTACACTCCAAAATCAACCCTTCAACATTTCCTATGCATACATTACAACTATGAGAAAATAATCAATCATGGGCATTCAACAAGATAAGATTATGCATTCGAGTTTCATTTCTTTGATGACTCTACACAAGCATTAATGGAAATCTTGTCATATATAAAGTATAGCTAGCATTTCCATATATCATGATCATAGTCCTAACGTCATAGTTGAAAGTATCACTAAGATATATCTTGTGCAATATGAATCATAGCGACTAAATAGCTAAAACATGCCTCAATGTATGCAATTCACCCCATGATGCATAATGCATAGCATAGATAACTTCAACCATGGGCTATACAATTTCAAACCCTAAAAAAAATAATTCTTCATCATACAGACTTGTCCCATGCATAAATATTCATCATCTTAAAAGCCGAGATATATATTCCTTATCTTCATGTGATTTCTTATTTTCCTTTCTACTAGTAACCAATGGTCATTTTCTAGTATATATCATTATTTTGGAATATTTTACTAAAATATAAAATGTTGTAAAATATTGGTGGTTCTTTCAATGAATTGTCAAATATTGTAAAATATTAGTGAGTAATTCAGTTAATTATAAGATCTTGTAAATTATTGGTGAATACCTCATTTAATCTTCACATCACGTTTTTTTTCCTTCTTATGCATTGATTCTCTAAGAGAAAAATAGTTATTCAATTACTTAGCTTCAAATAAACAAACATATTTAGGATTTGATGGTCACCATCTATAAGTTTTTCAACTCCTTGGTGTGTAGCTATTATAGTAACTATTGTGATTTCTTCTTCAATAAAAACTCAAAATGCTCAAAATGTTTCACTAAAGGACAAAATATGTAATGAAAGATAATTTCCTATATGATAAAAAAAATAAATTAACACAAACTCATACAAAGCCACAATTTTCAAGTTCAAAAATACAGCCCACAAAGAAAAATGTTTGTTGCATAGTATAACATGTTAAAAAATAAGTATCATCAAAGGATTCCAACTTCAAAAATGATAATACACTAAAGAGTTTCTCATCCTCTACTAATTACATGTATTGCTCCTTTAGCCTTTCTCTCAAATATAATTTCATTAAAGGAATGTTGTTCCCATGAAAATAGATCCCCTACAATGAACACATAAGAACCTAGAGAATGGGTCATTTTTCCATACAGATAGTCAAGTAGAACATATTTCCCTTTACTAATAAACATATTGAAACAAAATACAAGATAAATAGTGGATTCTCTAAAAAGTGAAGAATCTTAGGTCATGTGAGAAAGTGAATTACAAATTAATTTTTTTTCCTTAAACCATTAGATATATAAAAAAGTAATAATAATTATAATAAATATGTGGAATTCCAAAATAATTAACAAATCCATATATGATTCCTAATATCCTATGTTTCTCAAGTAAGCATAAAAAATAACATAAGGCTTCTTATTCAAGAAATAATGTTAACATTAACCCAACACTTTTTAAATAAATGATAATTAGATGAAACCACACATTCCCAAAAAAAAATGGCTCATTGAACAATAAAACAAGAACTATAAGTGTTTAAGGGACTAATAAAAAAAAAAAAAAAACACAAAAATTTAATTTTGAAAAATGCTTCATATTCTTGGCCAAGATATCAGATCTAAACGTTATATAAATTTCATGTACATGAATGACTATATTTGTGCATAGAGGAAATATTCCTAAATGTATTACATATCATTTAATGGTAGGATATTATTTTTGTCAAGAGATATGTTCTAGATTCATTAGACTATAGCTTTCATCTACAACAATGGAGAAAAGAGTGACAATTTAATATTTGAATTTAAGAGATTAATTTTAAATTAAGTTGCATACCTCCAACTCCTCCTCCTCCCCCTCCACATCCACCTCCTCCTCAATCTCCACCACCTCCATCTCCACCACCTTCTCCTCCTTCTCCTCCGCCACCACATACAAATCCCCCATGAAATCCTCCACCACAACCTCCACCTCCACCTCCTCCTCCACCACCTACACATTCCCCAACACCTCCTTCAACACCACCTTCACCTCCACCACCTCCACCTCCTCCTGCTCCACCTCCACCTCCACCATCAACTCCTCTTTCTGCTCCTCGACCTCCACCTCCTCCTCAACCACCTCCTCCGCCCCCACCTCCACCTCCACCTCATTTTCCTCTACCTACACCTCAACCTCCTCAACCACCTCTACCTCCCCCTCCGCCTCCTCCTCCACCACCACCTCCACAATAACCTCCTACACCTCAACCACCACTTCGTCTACCTACACCTCCACCATCACCTCCTCTACCTCCACCTCCACTTCCACCTTCACACTACTGACTCTGCCACCACTACCTCAACAAAATCCACCTATTCCCCCACCTCCTCCTCCTCCTACACCTGCACCAGCACCTCCTCTACCTCCGCCTCCACCTCCACCTTGACCTACACCTTAACATCGCCGACTCCACCACCACCACCTCCACCTCCACCTCCTCCTCCACCATATCCAACTCCACTACCTCCTCCTCCTCCTCATCCACCTCCACCTCCTCCACCACCTCCACCTTCACACCGTCCACCCCATCCTCCACCAGCTCTATCTACATTTACTCCACCACCACCACCTCCTCCTTATCCTCCTCCGTCTCCACCTCATCCCCATCCTCCTCAACCTCGACATCCACCTCCACCTCCTCCACCTCCTTCTCGTCCTCGTCCACCTCCACCTGTTCCTTCAACACCTTCTCCTCCTCCTCTTCCTCCACATCCACCTCCTCCTCAATCTCCACCACCTTCTCCTCCTCCACCAACTCCATCTCCGCCACCTTCTCCTCCTTCTCCTCCTCCACAACCATCTCCTCCTTCTCCTCCTCCACAACCATCTCCTCCTTCTCCTCCTCAACCACATACAAATCCCCCATGAAATCCTCCACCACAACCTCCACCTCCACCTCCTCCACCACCACCTCCTCCTCCACCACCTACACATCCCCCACCACCTCCT
>APFE030203168.1:3305-31581 GCA_000404065.3 Pinus taeda
ACTGTTTTTTAAATTTTGGACCAGGTCTGGAAGGAGGGGTTGCCCTAGGCCATGAGTGCAGCATCACAAACCATAATAGTGAGATTTGGAGCTATAACAAACATCTGAGGAACATTAGAGAATTGCAAGCTTTCTTAGGGAAAATTATTTTTCTTAGAAGGTTTAATTCTAATTTAGCAGAGTTAATTAGATCGCTTAACAATATGTTGAAAAAAGATTCGACCATAAAATGGACTGTTGAGGCTAAGAAATCCTTTGAAGACATTAAACTGGCCTTAACTAAAACACCAATGTTAATTAGTCCAAAATTTGACAGAGATTTCATCTTATTTTCCTTTGCTTTTGAGCACACAATTGCTACAGGCCTACTGCAGAAAAATGACCAGGGCTATTAACAACCTATTGCTTTCTTTAGCAAAGCCCTGAGAGATGCCCCTTTGAAATACAATGTAATGGAAAAACAAGCCTTTTCTTTGGTCAAAGCCATTAAGGATTTCATGGTATACATTTTATATTCTCATATAGTGGCTTACGTTGCTAATTTAGTAGTCAAAGACATCCTAACTCAAGAAGGTCTAGATGGAAAGAGAGGAAAGTGGATTGCTACTATTTTAGAGTATGATATAGAAATCAAACCAAATAAGTTAATCAAGGGCCAAGGTTTAGCCAAACTCATGGCTGAATCGAACTGTCAAGCCTTGGATATAAACTTTATTGCAGAAATAAATGATGGAGAGGAGATGGCGACTCCACTAATCAGCCAGGCCCTTATTGAATCACCTTGGTATGCTGATATTATTTATGCTTTACAAAACTTATAGGCTCCTCCCAAATTATCTAGAACTAAAAGCAAGTTTTTGAAGATGAAATCCTTAAAATTTTGTATATTAGACAATGCTTTGTTTTGGAGAGATCATGAAGGCACTCTTCTTAATTGCCTATTAAAAGATGAATCTAACAAAGTATTGCAAGAGTTTCATGCATGTGACTATGGAGGACACCTTTACTGGAAGACCACTATAGATAAAATTCTTATAGCTAGTTTCTGCTGGCCTACTTTGTTTTCTGATTTCAAAAAAATATGTGACCTCCTGTCACAAATGCCAAATTTTTGAGGAAAAGAAAAAGCTTTTACCTTTACCCCTCAAGCCAATCTCTACTGAAATACCTTTTCAACAATGGGGTTTAGAATTCATTGGTGAAATTCACCCACCCTCCTATGCCCAACACAAATGGATCCTTATTTCATGAAATGGATAGAGGCCATACCTTCAAGGCAAGCCACTGACACTGTTATCATAACCTTCCTGGAAACCAATATTCTGTCAAGATTTGGATGTCCAACTAAGCTCATTACTGATAATGCAACAACCTTTAAATCCAAAATAATGATAGATTTCTGCAATAAGTATCATATAACCCTGGTCCATTCCACATCCTATTATCCTCAAGGAAATGGATTGGCAGAATCCTCAAACAAAAGCCTGATAAACATCATCAAAAAGTTGTTAGAGGACAATAAGAAAACATGGAATAAAAAGCTAGTCAATGCCTTATGGGCAAACAGAATAACCACTGAGAAATCAATTGGTACTTCTCCCTATCAACTAGTTTATGGAATGGAAGCCGTCTTTCCATCTTCCTTGGGAACACTAGTGATGAAGTTGCTTCAAGAAATGCAGGTTGAACCAAATAGTATCCAGAGAGGAATCAATCAAACAATTCATCTTCAACAAACCAGGGAAGAAGCCTATATTAGGTCTCAAGTTGTGCAGGAAAGGGTTAAAAATATTTTTGATAAAAGAACCAAGGATGAAGATTTCTACCTTGGGGACAAGGTGCTCAAGTGGGATTCAAGGAGGGAAGACAAAGGTAAACATGGGAAATTTGATTTTCTATGGAAAGGCCCATATGTCATTTATGCTTTCATAGGTAATAATGCTTTCTTCCTAAGAGAAATGGAGGTACAAAAGCAAAAGGTGGACCAGTGAATGGTCGAATGCTTAAACACTATTTTGAGCCTAATTACTAATTTCTCATTTCCTATTTGTACATATTCTATTTTCAAATGTCTAGTTTGGGTTGGATGGTGATTTTTGAAGTTGAAGCCCAAAGAGAAGGCCTTAAGATTTGAAAGCTTCACTGTCATAAGTTTTAATAATGCAGGGGCATAGAGGAAAATTTTTCAAGGTAACATTAACAACAATTCAAAGGCTACTGATCTAAAAGTTCTTGACATTTCACTAGAAAATGCCATCCCCAAGTGGAGCCACTATTAGGTTCCTATACCAATATGAGTCATAATTTTGAATGACTAAGGTTAATCCTTGTAATATTGTACATACCTTTGCTTTTTGTAAATGTTTTACATATTAAAAAAATTAAAAAAATGTAAAGAGGGCATGTCCTAAAAAAATAATCAAAGGACAAAAGAATAAGAAAAGGTAAAAAAGAAAGATATATGAACCCCAAAAGACAAAAAAGAGACCATGAAAGTGAGCAAGTCAAAATGCCACTACTATTTACTTTTATGCATAAAAAAAGATTGTGTGCAGCTTATTACTCATGCCACAATCCATGGAATCAAACTGTTTAATTTTGATTATACCATGCTTTGAATTTTATGTTTATAGTTAGTGAATAAAATCTAACGAAATAGTGTAATCTTGGCAGATCATTAGATAGTGTTATAGACATATTTGGGCATTGCAACCCCAATCACATATGTCCACAAACCAAGGGCTTCTAAACCCCTAAAAGTGTTGTTTCATACCCTAAAGGAACAAGGTCATCTGATTACATCATTTCCCAGAAGTTCTCCCTGAAAAATTGCTCAGAACTGGTCAAAACTGGACCATACAGACTGCTCCATGCTAAGGGTGCGATGCATCTCACTTGTAGCACAGAAAGGGTGTGATGCATACTAAAATTCCTTATGTAGGGTGCGATGAGCGAGAGTAGACAAATGGCAGAGGCAGTTTGCTAAGTGGAAACCCAGGGAATCTTCTAGAAACTTCCCCTGTGACACTTGCCTCACTGAATTCGCCCAGGGATGACTAAGAGACCATGAAATCTCCAAGTGGAACCAAGAATTATCAGTGAAATTATACTAATCAAAATCCCAGAAGCTGACTCACCCACCTGCAAATATCTATATATGGATCCCTCATCCTAGAGATCCAAAGGCTGGAATTTTGTATTTTGTAAGGAAGTGCTGTTGGTTTCTCTGTGCAACATTGTATTGTTGGGTGATCTAGCTTTTCATGTGGTGAAGAGGGCTTTCATACTGGGAGGATGGCATTGGATCAGATAGCTTGGTTGTAATCCTCTCTTCTACTACTTCTATCAATAAAGCTATTTGAGTTTTCCTCCATATACTTGTATGTCTCTGAATCTTGTATTTGTGTATGCATTTGTATGGTTAATATACATCTGATCCTATATTGTTTATGGTTATAGATCTCTATGCTTTGATGGTATTTTATTGCTTTGACTCTACAGGGGTTCTTTGAAGTGGGACAAGTGAGAAAAGAGTGGTGAAAGCTCTATCAATGGAGAGAGGAAACAAGCAAGGAGACTAGCGAAAGACTGAGGTTGGTACTCTCTGCTTCTCTCTCTCATAAAGGAAAACACAAGTAACTTTAGTTTTTCTGTTTCTAAGATAGCTACCCGTCTTAGTGGGACTAACAGCTCTGAATGGACACTAGTTTTCCTGATAACAAAATGGCGATTCCACTGGGGAGCGAATAGTTTGTTTGTTTGTTTCTATTTGTTTACTTTATAAACTACAGAAGGAGCCTGAAGTTAAGCCAGCTAGCCTTCGAACTGCATTTGCTATGCAAGTGAAAAATAGATCAACGCTGCTTCAGTCAATCTCTAGGTTTGTTTATGATTTGAACAACTGACTTGCAAACATCCTAAGTGCCCTAGAGGTAGCTCAAATAACCTCATTAGATCAGCCCCTATACTTTGTGTTTACTGCCTATCATAAGCTCAACCTAAACCCCTGAACTTAGCTGCAAACTGTGAGCAAAAACCAAGCTCAGTCTCGTCCCTGGACCATCGCATTGTCTCTCGTTGGCAACCTAGATGCATCGCACCTCCCGTGTGTTACAGGTGAGATGCATCCATGTTTCCCTGTGTTACAAGTGCGATGATTGAGTGAGACTGTTTCTGCCTCCATATTTTGGTTTTTTCTTCATTGCTTTCAGCTTTATTCAATAGTTTTGCTGTCTATGATCAGTATATCACTATTGAAACTCTCTTCCTTTTCATTATTCAACCTTCATTGATAAAGAATTGTGAATGTTTTTTTTTTTTTTTTATATGTATTTTGCATCATTCACAGTTCTCCTTTGCAAACAATAGCTTAATCGAACTGTCCTCTTCTGATTTGAAAGTGTCGCAAGTGTCATTTTCAGTCAAAGAAAAGAGTGTCGTAAAGTTTTCCTCTTCTAGATAGTTGATTACACTTTTTCTTTTGTATTTGATTTGAATCATCAATTCTTTGAAGTGTCGAAAGCAGTTGTCAAGTCGAAATTGAAAAGAAATTGTTAAAGTGTCGCTTTGTGAAAAGATAGTTCATATCTGTAATTAGTTTTCTTTTTGTCATTCTCACATTAAGGAAACTGAAAAACAAATACACGCATGTGCATTTGCATTTAGACTGCATGCATAAATTGATTTAGGACAATGCATCTTAGTGTGTGCTCTCTGCTCTATGCTGAAAGAATTTTACTTCTCTTTCCTTAGTAGCTAGGATTTTCATTGCTAAAAGAAAGTAAACGACTGTTTATCATCTTAGATCGCATATTTAGGAATTGTATATCTACATCAGGCGGTGAAACTTAAAGGCAAACTTCTTAAGAAAGATCATCGGTAAAATAAACCTCAATGAACATAAAAACGCTTTGGAATCTAACGCACAACATCTAGAAGTCTAGGCTAGAGACGTATTCCGGTGTCGTAAAGCCTGGTAACTATCGTTTTCATCGTAGGTTGGGTGATTCCTCCTCTTTGATATGACAAGTGCCAGTACGAAATTGTGCTCCCACGTACCGTCGAGTATATATTGGAAGACCACAATAGGCTATATCCTTTATCCTTAGGAAGCCGTGTCTGCCGCCCTATCGATCGTAATGCACTGAACACAACATTCGGGAAGATTGACTGCCGTACGTAAAAAGTATTCTGCAATTTTGCGATTGGTTTGGTAATCCCTCTGTCTAGATTTCCATAGTAGTCACTTTCATTCCTTTTCAGACTCCTTAAAAGAAAAGGTCCATTTGAGCACTTGTCACTTCGGGCTCATTAAAAATTGAAGGCGACTAGAGTCACCTTTAGCTTTTTCTCAACTCTTAAAAATTGAAAAATCAAGTTGTGTCAAATCATCATAAAATTTATTTTAATCGGAATAACATCACTATTCCCTCATTGGTCTTAGGTTGAGAAGATGGAGTCCACCAATCAAGGATTTCCCCTTGGGGGAAATCCTAGTCCTTTCTCTTCTTGGGGATATGTTGGTGCTCCACATATGGCTACATTGTCCCTTCTAGGACTTACAATTGGCCTACCGGTATGGCTATTCTCAACCTTTGTTGTTCAAAACACAATAATTCCTGAGCAATCAAATCAGCAACCAGATGATACTAGAGTTTCTCCCCCACCTTCCACTTCATTTGTTTCTCCGTATCCTTCTTCCTCTTCGCTTGGTGAAGCTAGTAACACTAAAAACAAAGTAACTGAGAAGAAGAAGAAAGGGAAGGAGAAGAAGAAGAAGAAGCTATCGGTGAAAGGGGGCAACCATGCATCATATGGCGAGAATCCAGACACTGCACCTTCCAAGCCTAAATCTCCATGTGTCATTTTCAAAGGAGACCACTATCATCGAGATTGTCCTTGGATCCCACGGATCCTAAGGGACTGGTCTCCCTGTTTGCACAATATGGTGTCTTCAACCTCTAACGATCATGTTGAGAGTACACCATCAACTAGTGAAAATGAAGTCAATGGATAGAAAGGAAAATATAAATTTCCTTGTAGGCTGTGTGAAGGCGATCATGCCCTCCACTATTGTCCCTTCTTGGACAAAGCTAAAAGAGTCTTGGATAACCGTCCTGCTTCACCACAACGACTTCCTCCTGGATACAAGAAACTCTTGGCCAGTCCATCACTAGTTGAAAATTCGACTGAAACACCTCTGTTGTCGGTTAAAGCATCTATCATTGAAGATAAACCCTCTGAGTCCGCACCGGACCAAAGTCAACAGGTCGAGACAGAAGTCAACCCAGTCTTATCTTTAGAAGGTCCATCTTCGGATGATACAATCTCCAAAGAGAATGAGAACGACACCGTTCAAATTCTTTTTGTTAACACAAAGTCAGATGAACATGGAGGCAATCTACCTGTTCCTTTACTATAGGAAGGAAGTTCATCAGAGATTCATCCGACCATTTATTTGGTCCCTCCTCCAAGCAATCTAGTCATTTCCTTCGATTGGAATCTACTAGCGAGACCCTGCCTACCATCTAATGTGCCATTCCGGATCATAGTACAAGCTTACAAAATGGTCATGGCTAGCACTATCATAGATGAAGGGGCTTCCGTGAGTATCCTTTCCTCAACTGCTTGGGAAGCACTTGGTTTGCCATCGCTTCTGCCTGAGATTCGAAATTTGTCAGGCTTCAAAAAAGGACACAATCGACCATTAGGGATCCTTCCAAATTTGCTTATAACTTTGAGAAAGAAAACCGTACATCTAAACGTGATGGTAGTCCAAGGGCCTCTAGATTACAATCTACTCCTTGGGTGTGACTACATTTACAGCATGGGACCTATTGTTTCCTCACTCTTTCGGGTGATGTGTTTCCTGTATGAAGGAAGAATGGTCTAGCTCATTGACCAGCTTTCATTCCCTGGTTCAAACGCGGCTACTAGTCAAATACCATCCCTAACTGGTCGTTTTGCACAAGGAATGTCTCATCAACCTCCAGTCTGTCCACCTGATGATCGCGAGTGATTCGGTGAATGTGACTAAAACCAGGGGGCATCCGCCCTGGTCTGCTTCGGTAGGAAAACCCCAGATATAAGATGTGTTTCCTCGTAGGATATATGACCAGTCTGACACACCCGTCTGTTTAAGAAATGGGATCAGTATAGAAATACCATTTCCTTGTCGAAGGTTATGTGATTGGAACTGACACCATTCATCTTTGTCCATTTTGATGGACAAAGCTAAGGAGGTGTTTTGTCTGCTACGTGGATGGATCAATCTTGCTAATGCAAGAACTTCCATATGGTAACCTGGAAACTTTACTCTTCTTTATACCTGGGGGCATGCAAACCTTTTTGTACACAAGTGAAAAGCGACTAGCGTAACTCTAACCCCGTAGTTTTTACTAACTTCAACTGCTTAAGTTAGGTGATTGGTTTGGTCAACCATTCACGTTTGCCAGGACCAACTGAAATGGCAAAGTAAAGGAGATGTTTCCCACCGAGAAGCTATCCTACTAACCTTAGTAGTTCTTTAACCCCTAGGACAGTAGTTGGTCATTCCTAGCTTGCATACAAAAGGCTCTGGAGCAAAGTTTCGCATGGGGCAAGCTCCCTAAAAAATGAACCTACTAATGAGAGACATCCTTATTATACGACTGGCACAAGTAGGTTTACGTGAAGTTCAAGCTCGTTAAAAAATAAACCTAGCAATGAGCATATGTTCCCCAGAGTTTAAGCTCATTAAAAAATGAACCCACCTTTCGGTAAATAACCTTTGTGATTGCATTGCTATCAGCTTTTGAGCCTTGGTCGTGTTCTTACCATCACCTCCACTTTTTAGCTGGTCATCCACTTCCACTTTATTGTTTACCCTTTTGAGGAACAACTGCGACGAGTGATTCTGTTATCTATCTTCTTTACACTGCCGTGATTGAAAAGTTCCAAACCATACCTAGAACCAGCTGCTACCCGAAAATATCACTTGTTCCTCAAAGACGAGTCTCTTTTAAGCTTTTTTTAGACTCGTAAAATATAAAAATATTGCGGAGCAATTGGCCTCTCCAGCTCATTAAAGTGATTGGAAGTGCAATCCCTCCTCTAGATTTTAATCTTTTTGGACCTAAGGGATCATTACAGAAAAATATCGAGCGCTTGTCTTTTTCGGCTCGCTAAAGTGATCGGAAAAGTCATCCCTTACGTATTATTTTATACTCTTTTGGATTTAAGGGATTATACCATGAAAAAGGACTATTGGAGTTTCCTTTCAGTCTCTTTTCAGACTCTCTAAAAATTGAAAAGGACCAAGTTATCTTTGTCATTAAACTCGTTAAAACAATAGCGACAAACGTGTCCATGCAGACAAGAGCGAGTTTCACCGTCGCTGGGCTCGCTAAAACATAGCGATAGGTTTGCCCGAAGGGAAAATTATAGAACAAGCATATGTTATCCTCCTCAAGCTTGAAAAAAATAAAGAGGTACTGGTCAGCAATGACTGGGGAAAAAAGGGAAGAAAACTTGAATAACTTCATTGGTAGCAGGTCGCTCTTGAACATGACACTTTCACTCCATCACCATGATTGAGTAGGGTTGGGTTATTCCGTTCACCGGTCATATCAGCATTGGTCCTCTGGACCATCCATCTTGGGGTTAACGCTACCAATCCATTTCAGTGTCACCGATATGTTCAAGAGAAGTCACTCAGAGAATTCACCAACCTAGCTAACATCTCATTCGCTGCAATACCTTCACGCTTCATTCTTTCATGACTGTCACCTTGAACCTTGTATCATCAGATCGTTTTCACCTCTACAAAATCATTTGATCTGTTCCGTGTCATAGATGTGGGATTCATTAAGGCCCTCCTACGACGGGTCACTTCTTGTCGACATCAGATCATTATCTAAGAAGTCAACCTAGGAACAACCCTTTCAGTACTTTGAAGCTTGCATGCCTCAATGGCAAGTTTCTCACATCCGGCGACAAGTTCACATCAATGGCCTTTGACTGAAAGATTTTGCATGGTGTTCGACATCGACTCATGTATTCACACCACGTGAATTGTACTACGGTACCTTGAGGGCCATTATCATTATCGGTGATTCCTCTCGCGCCTGTTAACAACTTACATTATTGGCTGGTAATCAGGCGATGTCTTTCCATGTTCGACATCAGAACATATTTTCACATGGATCGACTTGTACTTCGGGTGAAGATTGAATGAGTTTGAGGACCCCAGATCTAGTTTCATCCATACAAGCTGTGATATATTCAGGAAAATAAAGACATCAAATGTACTATATAGCTGCACAGATAATCATCCAAGCTAAGGGATGATGGCTCTACCAGAATCATCAGTCTGCCACATAGACGATTGTCTGTCCTATGTACATGGAAATGAATTTATAAACCTGAGCATGGGAATGCCAGCCTCAGCTAGATCATGAAAATATTATGAAGATAATGTATTGTATTGTATCTTATTACAGGTCACCTTCCAGTTCGAAAAAACCTCGGATCCTCATGATAAAGCATTTCACCCGACATCAGAAGATTTACAACCTCATGCTTTAGGGGGCAACTGTTATAGACATATTTGCGCACTGCAACCCCAATCACATGTGTCCATAAACCAAGGGCTTCTAAACCCCTAAACGTGTTGTTTCATACCCTAAAGGAATAAGGTTAGCTGATTACATCATTTCCCAGAAGTTCTCCCTGAAAAACTGCTCAGAACTGGTCAAAACTGGACCATACAGACTGCTCCATGCTAAGGGTGCGATGCATCTCACTTGCAGCACACAAAGGGTGCGATGCATACAGAAAAGCCCTTCTGTAGGGTGCAATGAGCGAGAGTCAACAAATGGCAGAGGCAGTTTGCTAAGTGGAAACCCAGGGAATCTTCTAGAAACTTCCCCTGTGACACTTGCCTCTCTGAATTCACCCATGGATGAGTAAGAGATCATGAAATCTCCAAGTGGAACCAAGAAATATCAGTGAAATGAGACTAATCAAAATCCTAGAAGCTGACTCACCCACCTGCAAATATATATATATGGATCCCTCATCCTAGAGATCCAGAGGCTGGAATTTTGTATTTTGTAAGGAAGTGCTGTTGGTTTCTCTGTGCAACATTGTATTTTTGGGTGATTTAGCTTTTCATGAGGTGAAGAGGGCTTTCACGCTGGGAGGATGGCGATGGATCAGGTAGCTTGGTTGTAATCCTCTCTTCTACTACTTCTACCAATAAAGCTAATTGAGTTTTCCTCCATATACTTGTATATCTCTGAATCTTGTATTTGTGTATGCATTTGTATGGTTAATATACATCTGATCCTATATTGTTTATGGTTATAGATCTCTATGCTTTGATGGTATTTTGCTGCTTTGACTCTACAGGTGTTCTTTGAAGCGGGACAAGTGAGAAAAGAGTGGTGAAAGCTCTATGAAGGGAGAGAGGAAACAAGCAAGGAGACTAGCAAAAGACTGAGGTTGGTACTCTCTGCTTCTCTCTCATCTATCTCTCATAAAGGAAAACACAAGTAACTTTAATTTGTTTGTTTCTAAGATAGCTACTCGTCTTAGTGGGACTAGCAGCTCTGGATGGACAATAGTTTTCCCGATAACAGATAGGTAGAGTAAATAAAAAGTGCTCATGAGTTTAATTTGAGCCCTTGGATGATATAAGGTTAGAATTAGACATTTTACTTTGTAAAAGAAAAGAAAAATATTGATAAGGGCTTGCTAGCCTAAATGCACCCAAATAAAGGAAGAAAAAAATGGTAGGGTAGGTGAATGGGTAAGTAATAGAAAGGCTGCAGTAATATCATGTGATTACATAAAGGCACTTATGTCATTGTTTTAAATGAATCTTTCAAATGAGCATAAGCAGTAATCAAAGCAAAGACAATGGTTCACAATATGGTTTATTTAACATCCCCTCATTCATTTCACCCCTTTACTTCACTAATTTCCCATAAAAAAATTCTAGTGCTTAAAATCCTTTAAGTCAAAGGAACTCAGAGCATTTCTCTAACTTTTGGAGGGACCAGACCCTCGGCTTGATGACTTATGGGCATAAGTGCTAGAATCCCCTTCATAAAAAATTCACCCCCCTTCATTTCCCCAATAAAACCACAATTTCCTATGGTAGACGCCTTTTACCTAGGAAAAGTGATTCACCCCCATGTAAGTCCTATTTCGCTAAAAAAACCACTAAAAGTTTTTATCCTAAGTATAAATATAAACGCGCAATTGCATATACTTTACCCCTTTTTACTTGAGAAGATCCACTTCGCCATCACTTTCATATCAATTAAACTAAATTTATTATATAAAATTCCCGAAAAACCCATTGGCCTGTATATGTTTAAATCCTTTATATAAAGTAATCCCACTCCTTAGTTTATTTATAAACTATATTACTACCACATATCCCACAAATATATTAAAACCGCACCCTCAGCCCTTTATCCTATATTAAAATGCCCCCGATGAGATTAAGTTTTTATTTAATCCTATATTGCCGGAGATTAGATCCATGGGTCCCTCGAAAACTTTTTGTGTAAATCGCCGTGCAACTACATCGCTTGATTCCCGTACGATCTCCCTCCCCCTCATCCTACGACTCACGTCCATATCAGTCCGGACCAATGTCCGTCATTTACCTACCCGATAAGGCGGTTTTCCCCGACCCCCAGAATACTATGTGTTATGTGCTCGACTAGATTGGGTGAGCCCCCCTCAAAACCACTTCCCTCTCAAAAGTGGTGTGATGACCCCATTAAACCACCTTCTAGTATAATTGAAAAAACTACCTACTGTTCATCAATTAATGAACCCGCCAAATTTATCATTTTTTCTATATAAGCCCAATTACCGCTCTTTTCACTCTTTTCACACATTTGCTATTGAGAACTCAGAAAGCCGTTGCGACCCCTGCAAACAACAAATTTTCTCACAGTCCTCCGCCATTGCTCCACAGATGCTGCAGACAACCCAACTCATTCATCAGTCTGTACCAGAATTGTATGAACCTCTACAGCTGCCATCAACCACCATTTACAGTCAACCATGGAATACAAACTCTGTTGTCAAATTCCAAGTAAATTCACCCTCATAGCACTATTAATTAAGTACAAAATATCAAATTTTATCTTTATTTTTAACACTTTGAGCCATAACCATCTGCAAGACCTCCGTTTACCTAAAACCCTCTAAAAGTCCCAAGAACCTTTGCTGAAACCCCCAGAGCGTAATTCAAATCCACAAGAACTGAATTATGGTTGCCCCAATTGCCATGGATGTTAGACCAATTACAACTCCCATGGACCTGGACCACCTTCCCCTGGCTGACAGGGACTTTCAAATAAAATATACCACTGCCCTAGAGCCCTTGCTCAAAGTGCATTGTCAAAGTAGGGACAAATACCTCAACCATGATGATGATATTGGCCTTTGGGAGTCAAATTTGCCCAAATACTAGTTTCCCCAAGTTCACATCTTTCCATAAATTGTTCATATGTGCTATGCATGCTATGTCCCCAGCCACAAAACCATAATTTCTCACGACTAGAAGGTCCTATTCACCATCACAACTGGGTCCATTAATGAAATGCTGCAATTCCAACTAGGGCCAAACCTAACTCCACTCTCAATTGGAGACCTGTTGGACCAGTATCCCAAGCTTAGCCCTACAAAATTGGCCCAGTTGTTCCAAACCTTCATTAGGGAGGAGAAACACATCCCTAAGGACCCTCCTCCATATGTATCAACTATTTTTTCTCCATGGGGCCAGAACATTGTAGCCATGATATCATGTGTTTTGGGTTACACCACAAGTGAGTACATTGATAAAATAGTTCTTGCTTTCATGTCCATCTATACCCTAGGACAACCTCCTGCAACCATATATGACTTTGCCACATTCATAGCTGATAGAATGCATGAGCAGTTCACAAGAATGGGAAATGAGAGGGTGTTCAAATACTCCTCTGTATTATACCATCCATTTTTATATTATCAGTCAGAGAAGTTTCCTTTCACTCTCCAAAATATTGACACCAGGGGCCAACCCAGATCTGTCATCTTTTGGACCCCACTTTTCCATGAGTTTAGATCACCTTATACATACTATGACTTCATAGACTCTTTTGTGCATCCAATCATGACTATGCTCACTGGAAATCCTCCACCTAGGATAAGCCCAGAGATAAAGGGAGTCCTCCAACTTTCTAAGCAAACCAAAGTGGGTGATTAGTACCTTTACCAAAACCACACAAAAATAAGAATATATGGTTGACTGCTTGCACCATATAAGTTGCCAAGATACCTCCCCATGAGGTTGTTTGCCTTAGAGTATTACAGACAAATCATCAATGCAGATAAAGTCAACTTCATCAATGCCAAGAAGAAGGCCTATTTTAAAATAAAAGATCAATTAGGTCCCTTCATATGCAATTCCAAAGAGGCAGGGAAAGAGGTAGACCTAATCTTGCAAAGAATGAAATTCCAAAGGAGTTTTGTATGGAGATATGACCCTTTGGAATTCATTACCAAGAAAAGACAAAAGGTCAAGCTAGGACCTTTCATCCACCACACCATACCAGAAATAGAGGCATATTCCAATTGAACAAAATGGGTGGAAGGTACTCTAGTAGACGGAGACAACACCAAAGTAGATGTAGAAAATGCTCTAATTGATTTAGAGAAGCAGCTTGATGAGATCTCTTTTCTGCAAGTACCAGAAAAGCACGAAAGAGCCATGAGTACCCCTCTAGTCATGCACACTCCTCAGAATGAGGAGAAGATTCCAAAAAGAACCAGAGAGGGAGCCTCCACTTTAGGAATGGACACCTCAAATTTGCAACAAGAAACAAGCAAGAGGAAAAGGCTCAATCCAGCCTCTAAACAGGAATACATAGAAGAATCAGCATAGGTTACTAATATAGATGTAGAAAGAAGTAGGCCTACTACTCCATCTGAAGGCATGCAAGAGCCTTCCACATCACAAACTCAGATGTTGGAAAGACAATTTAGTGTGGAAGTATCTTCCTTTAGCAGGCTTGCTGATAAAGACCAGGATATAAAAGATAGGTATAAGGAAATCAAAGTGAGAAATGAGAGGCTTAAAGCCCAAACATATGCTCAGTACCTAAAGCTGACTCCCACCAATCAAATAAGACTAATGTCACCCTTTGACATTAAAAAGGGAAAGCTACAGATGTCTTTCATCAAACCTACAACACAGCAGCCCAAGATAGCATCTGATTTCAAAAGGGTTGATTTTGAAGTGTTGGCAAGAGATATTCATCCCATAGACCAGATTTAACTGCACAAACAGACTGGAGAAATGATATACTCCACCCTGACAGGTAAAGCCACAACTGCTCATCGGCGACAAACTCTTTAAACAACATCTCAGCACAATTTTAGTTAGAGAAGGCCTCTTCACAGGCCAAGGATACAAGGATCAAGTCCTTAGAGGACATAGTGATTGAATTGGGACATGATCCCAAGGATATAAAAGCTACAGAGCAGCTTATAAAGAAGAAAAACGATGATATTTCTGCACTTAAGAGGCAGTTAAAAATACCCCAGCTGCAACATCCTCAAACTCTAGAAGTCTTAGAGAGCCAAACTAGACATGAGGAGTTGATGGACTTGGTCCTAAAGTTGAATGATCAATTAAAGGAGACAAAAAAGGAGTTGGATGCCTTAATTCAATTGAAACAAAGCAGCATGGCCACAACTTATAAAGATGTCATCCCTACAGTATCCACAACAGTCCATTCTACTTTGGCAGCTTCACTGGCACCTACAGCTCCACCTGCCATAACATTGCCAGTCACATCAGAATCTACAACAACAGGTGCATCAGGTGAGAAAGAAGTAGAATTAGTGAAAGCCATGGAAGAAATGTCTATCCAGGCTATAGAAATGAACGTATTAAGAGAAAAGGTGGCAAGTTTGGAAACTGACTACAAACTTGCCCAACTTAAGCAAAAGGAAGAGGCACAAAAGGCCCAAAGAATGAGTGAAAGGATCAAAGTCTTAGAGAAAGACTTAACACTGGAGAAACCCCTTGGGAAAACCAAGGAAATTTTGTGGGCCAATATCATTGACTTTGTCAAGGATATTTGGCCATCAATTCAAGTTATTTTTGAGCAGAAAGAGTTAATAAAGATAGCTTCAGAAGCTATCCAAAAGGTCAAAGAAGAATTGGGAGACATGCCCGAGGATGCCAATAAACTCATCCACTTCCTCAACAACAAAAATAGGTATGAGCTCTAAGAACTCAACATAGAAGACAAGACTGAAACCGTCTTGGAAATAAGGAAGGTACTTTCAAAAAGGAACCTTATGCTTAACTTAGAAGAAAAGTGCCACAACATGCAAATAACCATTGATAGGTTCATGGCTAAATTCCAAATTTTGAGAGAGAAAGGTCTGCCCAGTCCTTTGGTTATCAATGACAAACTCATGACGTAGTTGGACTATGATAATAGACTTAGATAGTTGGCTAAGGAACAAGCAAGCACTTCATCCATAAAAGCACTGCCAACAGGCAAAGTTTTGTACAACACATTTGAGAACTTGTTTTTCCTTGAGCATGAGATAAAACATTTATTCCTCACCAAGCCCAATTTTGCCAAGTATACTGAAGCCGATGAGATCTATAGGAGGATGATGAATGTAAAATTACCTAATGTAGAATGGTGGACAATGACTGATTTACTGTGATTAATTTACAACAAAAAGTTACTACACAGTAAAAATGAGAGCAGCCAAGTAAACAGATGAAAACAGGGCAGCATAGTCAAGAGTATCAGGGTCAAAGAGTATCAGGTGAAAGATCAAAATTGAAGAAGATTCCAGCGTAAAAAACCACAAATACAAGCTAGCATAAAGGGCTACAAATTCAACCATAAAAGCCAGCAATACCAAATAAAAAGGGACAACATGAAACATTTCAATAGCTGTCTCTATCTTCTTGCAAGAAGATATTTGTATTTCCTAAAATAAGTCTCAAGTTTGTTTTGAGATATTTTGTAATAGTTTTTCTATAAATACTTCACCATTCGAAGTATGTAGAGTGGATTCGTATACATTTCAATAAAATTTCTTGATCGAAGACTATACACTATTGTATCACTGTTTGGACCAGATTCATGTGTAGCGCGTAGTACATACAAGTATTTTCTCTTGTGTTGTTATCTTTCTTTAAAAAGTTTTTCCATAATCTTTAATGTATCTGAAATTTGAATGCTATAATATGGAATGATATCTCAAAATTTGCTTCATTGCACTCTATTTTAACTATTATGGATTTAAATGTTTTCTTCTAATTATCTAAGTTAAGGAATTCTAGATTGCTCCTTGGTTTAGGTAGTTTCCCTCTGATCTATAGTAAAGGATTCTTAATTGCCCTTTGCTCATGATTAACCTTTGTTCCTCATTTTAATCCCAGTTTGAGAATTATTAAATGCTCTCTAAACCTGGTTAAGATCATTTCACCCATCCAACCTAAAGATCTATACTTCACTCTACTAGCTTGCCCTTTGAACACTCCCTTTAATGAGTTAATCCCAATTCTGCTGTCCTTCTTTGATTCCATAGCCCAATGGGCCAAAGACTTCATTCTATCCATCTGTTTTAAGGTTTCCATCACCCAAACTTCAATACATCAAAACCCCCTGAACTTTAAGAACTAGCCTAAAACCCAACAAACAAAGCTAAATCATATAGAGAGGGCCCTGTCTAAGTCATAGGTTGGCTAGAGCCTATACTTCAAAGATTGGTTTGTGGTTACCTCGGTCTTTTCCTTCTTCTGATAACTTCTAGGGAAAAATTCTAAGTGATAACAATTGGAAAGATATCTCTGAGTACTATAGGATTTTCTACAAGCCCATAACTTAAGCAAGCTTGCTGCGGATATCAAAAAAATGTTTTTTAGGGGGTCAAAACAGCTTCGGAAGTTTAGGACCCGAAAAATTGCTAAAACTAGTAAATGCTGCTATAATTAAGGAAACAAATGAAATTGACTAGAGGTCTAGGTGGAATAGGCAGGTGGCCACCAATATCCATTTGGATCAGTAATTCACCCCATAACTAACCCGAGCATCTTGATCAATTCTGATTCGTTCACCAGAACCAACCTTCCATGCTAAACCCTGTTCAATCACACCAATCTTTAATGGAGAAGGGGAATATGTATTTTATGTATTCAATTTTTTTTGGAAATCAACCTCCATCCTACCTTGGTGACCAATGATTTGGAGAAAGACACCAGATTTTTCAGACCCCAACCACCCCATTTCTTTGGAAGATATATTTTCTTCCATTTGACCCATGGAAAAACTGTGTCATCCTTTGAACCCAACTAGATAAATCTACAACAAGTGTTACAAAAGACATCTAGAAAATTGATATCGCTTCTAAGACAAGTTTGATAAGCACCAATTTTCCTGCCCGAGACAACCACCTAAAAATCCACACCTTGATCCTTTTTTTGATCTTTGCCAACATCTAATGCTATTCCACCTTCCTGTCGTCATTGGGTTTAAGATAAAAAACCAAATCTTTGAGCCCTTCATCAATAATATTTGTTTGAAATGGGAAGAGATTTTGAGAATTTGTAAGTTCATCTTTGGGCAACCCCACCGTAGAGAAAGTTGATTTCTACAAGTTAACTAGCACACATGTTACTTTTCAAATAGAGACATGGCTGATTTTATTGAGGCTAAATCCCCTCTAGATCCATCAATGAACACCAAGATTTCCTCAAAAAATAATAAATGTGTAATGGTCAAATCTCCTGCTATAGAAACCCCTTTTAGATTGCCCCTTCTCTCCTCCTCTGCTAACAACCTACTTAGACCTTCTGCGACCAAAAGAAATAACTATGAATATAACGAATAACCTTGATGAAGACCTCTTTTAGTATGATTTTTTTTTTGAGGCAGATCCATT
Organism: Pinus taeda; assembly: GCA_000404065.3. Classification (NCBI taxonomy): domain Eukaryota; kingdom Viridiplantae; phylum Streptophyta; class Pinopsida; order Pinales; family Pinaceae; genus Pinus; species Pinus taeda. The sequence goes on from APFE030203168.1 coordinate 21,267, forward strand.
GATAAGAACCGCAAAGGATACTGAGGTTATACATCACATGACCTAGTTAATAAATCTTACCTGAAAACCTAGGTGCATTAGAAGCATTCTAATGTAAACCCAACTAAACTTTTCATATGCCTAGTCAAGTCAATTTTGAGCACCATTCCTTTCTGCACTTAGTTTTGAGACTCTGAAGTCCCTTATGTGCAACCCCTATGGCCTCATGGATCTACCTTCCTTCCAAGAAAGCAACCTACTCCTTTGAAATATGTTGGGACATAAATGGCTTCAATCTATTAGCAATGGTCTTAGTTATAATTTTGGATATATTGTTGCATAAAGAAATCAACCTGAACTCATCAAAAGAGCGGGAAGAGTCGGACTTGGGAATCAAAGCTATAAAAGTGGAGTTAAAAGCATCATACATCCGGCTTGATTGTTTGCAATCCTTAATTACTTTGATGAGATCATCCCAAAGAATATAAAATTTCAATGAAAAATTATACTGGCCACCCATCATGACCTAGGCTTTTGTCTTGCTTAAGCTATACAAGACATGCTGTAGCTCTCCCCTCAAATACTGGGTCCATGCAAGAGTTAACAACTTCATCAGTGAACTTTGGAAACGACCAACCAAATCAATCACTACAACTAGAGTGATATCCTGGGGTGCTTTGAAAGGGAGCTGAAATGTCTTATACCCAATTTGGCTAAAGCTTCAAAATTATTCACCTGGCCACCATTTGGATTGTTAAGAGCCCAATTTCTATTCATAGCTCATCTTCGTTTTGCAAACTATTGTTTTTTTTTGAGTTTTCATCCCCACTCTTTAAGCAAATTGCCCTACTTTTTAACCTCCAAGTGTCCTCCTTCTCCTTCAAGATTCTATTTCTGGAAGCTTCAATTTGAATTATTGTTTGCTTGAATTACTTAGATGAATAACTCCCCCACCCCCTTGCGGATCTTCTAACTAGTTATATTTTTATGCAACTCCCAACGATGTTCATATTGATAAGCAGAAGATTGTGTAGAGGCTAGGGGTCAAGCTCCTACAACAGGTGAAGTTACATGAGAAAAGAGAGGAGTATGAAAAGACTAGAAATGTGCTTGAAAAGGCTAGCAATAGTGACTAAGAGGCAAAGTTCGATCTGATGGTTGTGACAGAGTATGGAGAGGTTGGAGCAGAGGTTGATGAGAGGAAAAATGTTTTGGATCAGTGTCTGATGGCAGAGAGATAGAGTATAGTGTAACTGCATGGATGTATGACTGATATATTTGTGATTTTAGGGGTTTCATTGGCCACAACCCCCCATATGTTTTCACAAAAATATATGGGGACCCTTCATTTTGGATTTTGGAAAACTCAAGAACTTTGGCATGGTGGTGATTCATGATTTCTTTAGTATTTAGTGCTTGACTTTAGGACTTTTTAGGATTTCATCATGCTTTGGTTGTTGTAATGGTCACTTGGTTTATTGCTCCATTAATTGCCCATTGTTTCCTTCATAAGCCACCATTTTACAAACATGAGTTACAATAAAGTGATGTGACACTTTTAGTCACTACAACCCTTGACATTTGGTTGTTTTGGTTGTTTGTCCCTTCCACATCGCTTGACACATAATTACATAAAAATAAAATAAAATAAATAAATAAATGCAAATATCATGTTATCACTTTGTAAAGTGCAATAATATTATAAATAATGTAAAAAATACATTTTAAATCCTATACATATAAAATGCAATTTGTAAATAAAATAACATAAAATATTAATATGTATAATATACTCCTAATTTAATTATATATAGTACATTACATTGTAACACAATATATTTAACATAGTCAAACGCTAAATTTGAACCTCAAAATGCACATATGTAACGCTACCATAACATTGAGACTTAACGTATATAATATCACATAAGCTTGCCCCCTTCTCGTTCCTTGGTCTATCACTAGAATCCACTAAATACTAACACCATATACATGTTTACATGGCACTGTGGAATAATAGTTTGCTTTTACTTTGTAAATACGAAATACTGTCATGTGGTTTTTCTCACCGATTTATTTGTTGGTTGCAGGTACGATCCCGGATCAACACACATTGAAATCTCACCTACAATCATTCGAATAATTACATGATATAATTAGTTGGTTGCATGGGATAATTACAATCCAAGGCAAATGGGGATCTTGGGATTTAGATTAGATGGGTGAAGATTTCACTTAGAGTTGGGACAAGATTTGGCTTGAAACGCTGGGATCTGTGTAATTTCAAAGGCAATTTAAACCCAAAGGGAAAATGTGGTTGCACATCACATGGCCCACAACCTACATATCGCCATTCTCGCGCTTAACTGCAACATTATCTAAAACAACCGGATATTATTTGAACTATTTCAGTAATATGGCATAATATCATTTTGTTATATTAAGAATGATTCCATTTGAATTTAGAGATGTTTACAAATTGATGTTCATTAACTATTTGTCGGATATTCACTTGTACACATTTGCTTGAACAAGGAATCGGTCTTGCAACTATTTCCTTGGCCGATTGCCTTTATCTCATTCTAAATTTCAAACTAATATGTTCCTTCTCTCTTCTTTTTGCATTTCGCTCTTATTTAGGACTAGAATATATATTCTGTCCCAATTGAGATAGATTAACTTGTATTTCCATCTTCACTTTCCACAACGTCCTCTCTTGAAGAGGCAATCGCATAGAGTCTGTTTGATTGAGCCCATCAAGTCAATCACCCTTTATGTTGATGTAGATCTCTAATCAATATAATTAAAAGATCAATATAAAAGGTATTATACATTTTGTATATAAATTTGTCCTTTTAAAATTTACAATTGTTTTTTTTTAACATTTATATCTAACTTTAACATATAACTTTACACATTCTACTAAGTATTAACAACCTAATGTTTGACCTAGATTTAATTAGCCATAGTTATATACGGATCTAGAATTATATTTAATTAGAATAACAAATAGATATATAATAAAAATAATTTAAATTAGATTAATATAATTTGTATCTACATTAGTTAGAATAATAACGTTCCTCTTCCAAACTAACCCTTAGCTTTATAGTAATATTATAGTAAAGTAATACTTTTGCATTTGTGTATTATATAAAAACATTAGTTTAATACCATACTTAATTAGAATTAAATGAATTGATTTAGTATATTTAGTTAGTATAGTTAGAACTACATTAATAATATTTAGGAATATATTATAGCATAGTGATTTTATTATAGAATAATATTAGTATATTGTAAAGTATATTTCTTTATATATAGTATTATCACATAGTTATATATATTCATTTTATAATTATTGAGAGTTATATTATAGGTTATATTATAGATCATATTAGGTAATATTAACATAATCTTACTTAGGATATATTTTATATTAACATTAGTATTAGAAGTATTAACACCTAATTAACGTAGTATCATTTAGAACTAATGATTAATATTAAATTAAATTAATATCATATAGATTAGTTAGGTTAAATTAGGCTAGGCTAACACTTATATTGATATAGGTTAACCCTAGGTGTGGTTTTGCTCAACCATTAATCAACTTAAGGATTTACTTCTTTGCAAAGAGTCCTGCAAGAAGGTCAGTCCAATATTTCTCTTCTCTATTGGTAAGAAAAAGCACACTTTAAGCTAATAGAGATAGAGAGAAGGTAACTAGACCTGGTTTAACCATTTGGCACCACTATTTCAAACGGAAAAGGATCTGCTCTAACCTACATTTCGAACCTACAACAACGACAAATACATTCTTATATGGATGTATTATTTGCTATGTACTATGTGTATTTTTCAGTGAGAGTTTGATTTGCTAATATGGCTATGTGTGTGAGAGCCATAACTTATATGTTTCTACCGATTATTGTTGAGAGTTGAGTTGTTGTGTTGAGAATGGTTATGTTGCTGACAGAGTTGTGTTTGTTGTGTGTACGCATGAGGCTTTTCATGTGGTTTAAAAATTCATATATATGCTACTAATTATGTTTGACATTAGATTGGTTCTTGTAGAGAGATTGTGTTGGAGTGTTAGTATTCAGTTGATGTGCTTATTGATATTGTGAACCCAGTTTCAAAATTGATGAAAATAGGTTCATAGTTAATTTTTTTTTTGAGTGTATGGGCCCAATATGAAATAGTTTGAAATGAGGTCCATGAGATGTTCTTGAAGGTTGGGGCCTTCAGTGAGAAAGTGGTGGCTTGCATATTCATAGTGTAGCAACATCCTTCAGGTAGTGTCCTGAGAACTTGGGAGTGATGACTTCCATCTAGTGGTGGATGGGGGACACTTATTGGGAGTGGTGGCTTCCAACTGGTAGTGGCTTACAAAGTTGAGGGAGTGGTGGCTTATTATAGGTGGTGGCCTGCAAAGCTTATACAGGTTGTGGCCTGGAGCGAGTAATGGCTCATGTGATAGGCAAGTTGTGTCTTGCACACTGGTGGTGGCCAGTGATTAGATGTAAAAGAAGATTTGTAGATTAATAAAAGATGAATATGAAGACTATCAACTGACGGTGGTTGTTACCCATTGACTTTACACCTTATATCTTATGTCCTAATATGTATGATTGATGTGTTGTGATTAGTGTTTCTCATGGTTATTTGCATTTATACTCTTATGGTTGTTTAGCTTATGCTCACATGATTCACAATTTATGATCAGTTAATGCTTAATGTGCTACTGGCTAATCAATGAGGATTCAATAATTGTTTAAAGAAAGGAAAATTTTGGTATAAGTTGATCATAGTGCACAATATTGATTCACCCCTCGCTCAATATTTTTAATGGTTTCTAACATCCAGATCATTCCAACAGATAGTGATGATCATCAAAGCTAATTCACATAAGAAATATGACTTCCCACCCACTATTATTCATTTCCACTTTAAAATTTCCCTTCTCATCTCTAGTGTAATCCACAACTAGCCTATCTATGCATAGTTGCATCTAAAACAGAGGGAGGCCCATCCCTTTATTGACATGCATAGGGGGATCAAGGATGGAGGGGACGTCCATGCCCCCAAAATGAACTTTAATGAGCTTCCTTTCTCCTTGTTTGGCTATTCACTTATCAAATTGACCTTTTCCTGATAGGGGTGGAGTCATGGAGTGGGGATACAAGAGATTTGATTGTTAATAGGTAATGATCCCCTTGTGGTACCAATTTATTTATTTATTTTTATTTTTATTTTTCCATTGCATCTATCATGAAGTTGTTATGCCTCGAAATATAAAAACATTGATAATCCAAAAATTGAATGAGAAGAATCCTAATATGAGTGAAAAAATTCATTACATCTTGTATTGGCATAGACTCTTACCATCATGCAAGCACCCATCTGTAGGAGGCTAAAACCTCCACTCATTCTCTAAAACCCACTAGAAGGGAGCTACAACCAACTAATATCGTTTACCAACTCCTACAGGAAGGGATTTCCTACCCCCTCACTAAAGGCTACAACCCTCAACACCACGTTTCATAATATTTCACACTAGACTCACCTGTCTCAAACAAACATCAAAACCTGTAAGCAACCTTTCATCAAATTTTCACACTGAACCCACACCCAACATTATGCTTAATACCAAACTGAATATTGGGTCTAAAATACAATCACTGAAGGACTATAATCCAACTGAATCAATGTAACATCATGCCACTAAATACTAAAGCAAACCAATCACTAAACCAAATCTCAACCAACCACTACAACTAGATCAAATCAATTCACAACTAATCCATAATAGACACAAACCATCTTGATAAAGAGATCATTGACATACAACAATAAATATAACAAAACTCATCAACTATCATCATCAAGGAACACTGTAAACACTAACCAAATCTAACTTAGAATATATAAATGACTGTTATTAAGTAGCCTTGCATTTATACGTGCTTATCATGTGGAACACCTATGTAAAAATTTCAATGTATTGAAAAACATATCTCAGAATATATATGCGACTAAATAGAAACAAATCCGCGTATGTATGCAACTATCTAGAAGCAAACCTACGTACAAATATTGAATTATTGAATCAAACCTTCACTGCAAACATAACTCACATTACACATACTTCATTATCAAAACTAAAAATTTTTGAAAACACATTCAGATCACAACATCACTATAACCATAGATCTTGCATTGTTAGCTACTTAAACATTTGCAATAAGTAAACCAATCAAACATATATTTCAACATATCTTCAGATCTTTTAAATCTGAGTCTTATCCTTGCTCCCTAGTGCACACTTGTTTCAAGTAAGATCACACATGAATAATCCATTACTTTCACTCTTAACACCTTGATCTCCATCTCCTTGTATAGTTTTTTCCTTAGCCAATACCACATGCAAATCCTTTGGTAATGTCATTCGTATTTGTTGATGGGATCAAATAAACTGATCGACCACAATTACTATGGGCAATTACCATAGTACCAACTCTTAGTTTTATGTTTTCCATGGTTTAGATTATGTACACAACTTTTATTCACAAAACCTGCACATGTACGTGAATCTTCTTCACAAGGGTGGCGTATACTTTTCAAACTTCACAATTCCCATATTTTCTCACTTGCAAACCTATATCAAGGCTTGGCAACGTACATTGTCATTTATGAAATACTTGTCATCTGCATTAGTTCCACAACCATCATATTGTAACTAAGTTGACATCAAGGGCATATTTTTCAAATAGGTTTCCATCAAAGACAACACATTATCCATAAATGCTAACAATCTCCCCCTTTGGACTTGATGGTAACCACTTTGGTGTTTAGAAACCACATGCAAACACCAATACTTCTCTCCCCATTTGACATCAAGGGAGAAGGGCTGAGCTAGGATGAATGAAGTACTTCCCTTGTAGAGCTCAATACTGTAATTCTGATATGCTAATATGGATCATGAAATCTACATACTAACCATGCCCCCCTTGAGCATATGCTGGACCTTCTAAAGATATGAAATAAAGTACAAAGCTTGAAATATATAGCTATCCAGAAACAAATATGACATTTCCTATCACCAATGACTCTATAATCCACCATCCAACATAATGGGGTTACATATTTGACCCAAATTTTACATCAATCACCCAAAACAATGGGATTACATAAATGACATGACTTAGTCCTAATAGCCCATAAATGAATGAATTTTCCAATCGTTAAAACATGGGTCTTTTCATGACCTTTACATCAGAGACATACATGACATTCATAACCATAAATAAGGATTTCAACCATGATAATTAGCAGAAACCACCATGCATCATATAGGAATCTGTAACATAATCATGCGGTGACAGTAGCATGAACGTCCTCAGCATCAAGAAGTAATGTAAGATAAGACATTGTAGAATCAACCTCTCAAATATCATCAATACATGACCAAATATGCAATTATTCCAAGTACCAATAAGCAACTGTAGCATAATATTGTGCAATAGAGATTTGTTAGCAACTCATCCCCTTTACCTCATGTCATCAAGGTCAATCATGCTCTCTCCACATATAGGAGGAGCCACAATATTCAAATAGCAAAGACATATCAATATCTTATACCACAACACCATAGGTAGCATGTACATGCATTAACAACATATGTGAAAACCAAGAGTACCTCTAACATCACAAGCCATTAAGTAGGATAGAACTAACCGACAACATCATCAACAAAAATCTTCAGTGAACATAACATACATATATTCAAGCTTTAACAACAACAAGAATAAGACACCATTAACAACTTTACCAAATGAAACTAAAGAAAAATATAGGCATCATCCATAACTTCACTGCATGGAATCCATGCATCATTGATAACCCATGACATAATGACAACAACATATATATCTTCTGATCAATGAAAGATGCCAACAAATAGTGAGCAAATCATGAACTCATCATCAACCAAAGTCATATAGCAATGCCTAATTAGAGACCATAATGCCAACAATGAATCATTGGAAGCAAAGAAGATGCTCCCCTAAACTTTTTCCAACTCTTTATCACCAAGTCTGATCACATTATGTCCTTCTCATCAACATCAATAATAAAACTTTGCAAAACTCAACATTCATCATGAGACACTATTATTTCACACATTTCTACACAACATAAGGACATCATATAGATTGCAACACACTAATACTAGACCAATAATCTATTAATGAACTGATGGAAGCATATGCCTCTTCTTTTTCATCACAGAGAAGCATACACGTCTTTCTAGATCAAAAACTACGTATACATGTGATTGTGTTTCATAATAACTGCATAAAGAATATAAACTATTTGTTTTTATAGCCAAACTCCCCTTGAAGATGTCATGTTTTCTCCTGTTCACATTCTTTTCATCAATGCAACATCAGTAATAAAAAATAATAACAACATATGAAATCATGATCCAAGTACACATGCATAGCTCCCCCTGAGATCATACAAAATTGATCCTATGGACTTGATAGCCATCATCTATTCTCCATGAGGTTATGTACCTCACATTCACTTCTAGAATCACTGTTATAAGCATGCTTTAAGAACAATGGATTGTAGTAGGAACAATCTCCCCTATGTCTCTGACTATTGTTCCTTCTTCCTCCAAGTCTGCTTGCAATTTCTAATCATGTGCTCGAATTTGTGTAACTTATACCATCTTTTGCTTCCATTTCAAATTCTTGACCTGCAATCAATGACCTTATACCCAGATGAATTACAATAAAAACAGTATCCATGAAACCATCCTTTATTCCTAGGGACTGATGTTGGTCTAGGTGATTTCCTTTCAGTTGAGTGACTTGATTCAATTTTCTTATGTTGGTTCTTATCATTACTTTGTGAATATGAAGCCATATCGTTGTATCCAATTCCTGTCTTGATTAGAGGAGAGTGTTTTTCATTGATAATCTTCTCTAGTTATTCATATTTCTTTACCCATTTGTTGATTTTCTCATAATCTTTCCTTAGAGACACAATTTGTTTCTAACTCTTCACAATGCCTTCCCTTTTCTTGAAGCTGTTTTGTGAAGTCTTCTATTCTTCTATTGGCTGCTACTAATTGAGACTTTAGAAAGTTTATTTCCTTTATCATACCACTTTCTTTTGTTTGCAGTTCTTTTTTTGCGTTCCTCAGTCTATCAATTTCTTTCATCTCTTTCATTAAATCATCTTCTTCACAACTATCTAATTCACTAGTTGACGGATCTTCAAGAGCCATAAGTATTTGGTAATTAGTGTTAGATTTTGCATCTAAATCTTCGTGATTGTTAGATGTTCTTTGACTATCTTCATTAGAATAAACACTTTTCTTGGTAGAAAACTCTTTTTGGAATTTTTCTTGTCAACATCCTTTCTTTTTTTCTTTCTTATCATGATTTTCTTTATAGGGACATTTGGATGCATAGTGACCTACTCTTACCTTTGAATTTAACAGTTCCCACTTTCAAATTTCTTACAAAATTCACTTCTTCCTCATCTGAAATGTAGCTTGTATCTTTAGGCTTTACTTTTTCTTTCCCTTTTTATGTGGTTTTGAAGGCTGCTTCTCTCATACCTGATTTATCCCATTTTCTCGTCTCATAAGATGCCAAGACCTCATGGAGTTGTTCAAGGGTAAGGTTCTTCAAATCCTGCATTTCTTCAATGGTGGAAACTTTGGAATCGAACTTTGGGGTTAGTGATCTCGAAATATTTTCAACAACAAAAATATCCTTTATTTCATCACCAAGACATTTCATTGCATTAACAATCTCATCTACTCTAAGGAAAAATCTTGCAAGGCTTTCATCATCATGCATTCTAAGAGACTCATACTGAATTCTATATGTTTGAAGTTGAGCACTTATTACCTTAGTGTCACCTTCATAGCTTTGGAAAAGCTTCTCCCATATTGCCTTTGCGGTGCCCAATTGCATGACTTTAACAAACTCATATTCAAATAATCCTCTCAATATGCCATTTAATACCTTTGCATTTTTATCGTGCTTCTTCTTTCTTGCATTATTTGTGGGAATGGAAACTGGGTATTGATATCCACCTTCAACAATTTCCCGGTACATTAGATCCCAATGACTGCAAATACTCTCTCATTTTGGCCTTCCAAAGCACAAAGTTAGTTCCATTAAACAAAGGTGGATTTGCAGGAAATACTTCTTCCATCTTGCTTCTTCCAACTTAATCTCCCTTTAAGCAGTCAAGCTTCTTATGAGGGACCTGCTCTAATACCAATTGTTAGGAAACATATTGTGGGGGGGGG
>APFE030203168.1:45526-57550 GCA_000404065.3 Pinus taeda
ATTACTTGTTGGGAAACGAGTTCGTGCTGTTCTCAGATAATTCTGCATTACAGTATGTAATGCAGCAACATAAACTCAATCATAAGCATGCCAAATGGGTGGAGTACTTATAGAGTTTTAATTTTGTACTGAAGCATATTAGTGGGCAAGCGAATAAGGTAGCCGACGCATTGAGCAGAAAAGCTTTACTATTGCAGGAAAGCACTGTGCAGGTTTTGGGCTTTGAACATTTACGAGATCTATATAAGACAGACACAGATTTCAGAGAAGCCTATGAGGCGTGCCAGAATCCTTTAATACGAGGAAACAATCCTTGGTTGGACTATAACATACAGGAGAAGTTGCTTTTCAAGGGAGGACAACTGTGTATTCCCAGCTGTTCTATGAGGGAGAACATCATTCGTGAAAAACACAGTGCGGGATTGGCTGGACACTTTGGTATTGAAAAGACTTTAGAGCAACTTAGTCACTTTTATTTTTGGCCAAGAATGCAACGGGACGTACAACGTTTTGTGGCTAAGTGTAAGGTGTGTCAACTAGCGAAAGGACATAGCGAGAACACAGGACTGTATACGCCATTGCCTATTCCAGGCAGACCTTGGGATTCAGTGAGTTTAGATTTTGTATTGGGACTGCCAAAAATGCAGAAAGGTTATGATTCGGTAATGGTAGTGGTAGATCGTTTCTCGAAAATGGCACATTTTGTACCTTGTCGGAAGACTAGTGATGCCACTTACGTGGTCCACTTGTTTTTTAATGAGATTGTCCGATTACACGGGTTACCAACAACCATCCTATCAGACAGAGACGTAAAGTTCACGGGACATTTTTGGCGTACCTTATGGAAAAAGATGAACACCCAATTAAGCTACAGTTCGGCTTACCATCCGCAGACCGATGGGCAAATAGAAGTTGTGAACAGAAGTCTAGGAAATCTGTTACGCAGCTTAGTCGGAGAAAATTCTAGAATGTGGGACCAAGTGCTAGCGCAAGCAGAGTTTGCTTACAACGATTCACCGAATCGTAGCACGGGTCTCAGTCCCTTCCAGATTCTTTATGGTATGCACCCTCGTGGAGTACATGAGCTTCGGGATCTTGGTTTACAGGAACGACGGAGTGCGGATGGAGAAGATTTTGCAAATGCAATGAGGGATTTACATGAACAGGTAAAGGCAAAATTACAGGACAACAGCTCGAAGTATAAGGAACATGCAGATTTGAAGAGAAGAGAAGTTCATTTTGAGGTAGGGGATGACGTTCTGGTACACTTACGTAAAGAGCGGTTCCCTAAAGGTACGTACAATAAAATGAAATACAAGAAGATAGGGCCTTGTAAGATCTTGCGGGAGTTTTCAGCGAATGCCTACGAGATACAACTACCACCTGGAGTAGGAATATCACCTATCTTCAATGTGGCAGATTTGTTTCCGTATACAGGCGAACTATTGGAAGAAAGGAAGGATGAACCTGGACAATCCACGCGGAACACCCAGGAAGACAGAGAAAGTTGGAAGAAACAAATGCCTTATGTCCAACCTCTTGAGATCGAAGGCATCCTCGAAACTCAGGTAGTTAGGTGTACTCGGCGGAAAAATTATTTTCAGTACCTGGTCAAGTGGAAGAACCGTCCGATTGAGGATAGCTCATGGCTTGACGCCAGGCAGATTGAATGAACAGGGACATCAGTGGAGGAGCTCATGAACCAGAGTCATGATCTTTTCTCACCCCGGGAGCCTGATGCAGGAGCATCCAGCTCACAGTGATGAGGCAGAAAGACTCCAACCAGGTTCACAAGTGGGAAACTGAATTGTTAAATTTTGTTGGGAATAATTTTTCTTTTACTTTATTTTACAAGTCAGCAACAGTTATATGTCTTTACTTTTCCAATTTAGGATTACTGTAGTTTTATTATTGATTAAAAGGTAGTTTCTGTAATTAAGAAAAATAACCTTAACTGTCCTACAGGTCTTGTAATGTCCAAATGACTATAGTTACGGATAGGAACAGAAGTTATGTAACTGTCTTTGTAACAAAAAGAAACAAACTGCAAGCCTTAACTGAAGACAGAGGCTATAAAGCCAAAAATACATGTAAGGGAAAAAGTTGAGCAGAGAATAAGTTGAGTAAATTTATTAATAGAATTGTCAAGCATTCAAGACCAGAGAAGTACTTTCCATCAAGATTACCTTCTAAAATTATGTATTGATCTCTCATTCATATTAACGGATCTCTATATTATTGTAAACTAAGGATTCCGTCATGGCTAATGTACAAGTACGAATTACAGTTGAAATTATAGACAAGCAGAGAAGATCTTAAGTAAATTCCAGGTCACCAGACAAGCAATCACGCTTACATACAAGCGCACAGAAATACAGTTAAGGAAGGGCGAATACGTTCAATGCACAGCCACTAAAGACAAGCAAACAAATTGAATGCCCAACAACGTAACCAAACCACAGACGAAGACATTACATGTATCAATTATCATAACCTTCTTTCATAAAAGAACGAATTTCATTTATATTGCTCAGAAATAATAGTTCATAGCCAAAACCGATAGGGCCGAGTTCCCTCATACATTACAGAGACCGATACAGTCACGGCAAGTGCAAAATTTAACCAGAACTCACAATCATACAGTCAAGCATAAAACCCTAGGTTAGGGTTTGAACACAGATTGGTAACAGTGTTATGTTGAAGCCACGTATCAATACAGAGAACTCATCTCAGAACGAAAACGGCAAACACCAGACTACCTAATGACTAGACAAATAAACTAACGGACGAGCAGTCCATTCGAACAGTGACCTCTATGCAACAGAACAACACAAGATACAGGCCTACCCACATATACGCAACCAAATGTTCTTGAACGCAGGGACATGCGCCGTCCAGGTCGCCTGAGAGGACCTGCAAGAGACAAGCATGAGTGAGCTTGAGCCATAGAAAAGCTCGGAGGGACGAAACCCTCTAAAATCAACATTACAGATTAAAAACGAGAGAAAGGAACCCCTTACCTGGAGAACGCGAAAGGGAGGAGCCACATTGTCGAAACAGAGGACGCCACAGAGAACTGAAGACAAGAGGAGCAGTTTGGGGTTAGACCCAGAACGAAGAGTGAGTAAAAATTGAATTAGGGAGAGACATTTTACCTGTAGCAGAGACTGAAGGCGCTTTCCAATTATTCCTGTGCTCGCAGCCACAGACAAGGCAGTGTTACCAGAAGACGAATAAACCCAAAAACCATTACCAATAGCCGAATTCAGAATAATAGACCAGAAGACCAATAGCATATACAGAAACGGGATAGCAAAAGCTAAATGACAGAACTGAAGGATTAAAATCGAACCCCAGTCGTTTCATTACCAACCACCATTACAGTAACCATTACAAGCACACAGACATTCAACATTGTTACCAAAAACAGAGCTAACAGAGTGGAAGAACAACTTACCAAAGAGTGAGTACGAAAGCCAGGCAAGAAAACCCCAGAACCGAACAGCATCGTTACAAACAGGCGAACAGGTAACCAAACGTGCAGCGAAGGCCTCAACCAACAACCAGAGCCAGCTCAAGCACAACGGACAACCATAAAATTGTAACACAGAGCTAAAGGAACCATAATACAGCGCCCCCACCATTTTTCCATACGCAGAGCTCGCAAACCCTCGGAGCCAACATAACAATAACAAAGACTGACTAATTTAACACTTATAACCACATTTAATGATTTGTCCTCACTCTATAAACTTAAATATCAATATACATGAGATATCTAAGCTTTTTTTGACGCGAGCCTTTGAACATTAGGCCAACAAAGAGGAGGTGGCTCGGATTGAGGCTCTTTAGATAGCCCAAGATATTTGAATAGCCACTCCGGATGGGTTTAAAAGGACCGAGGTTCTTTAGATAGCCCAAGTTATTTGAATAGCCACTCCGGATGGGTTTAAAAGGACCGAGGTTCTTTAGATAGCCCAAGTTATTTGAATAGCCACTCGGATGGGTTTAAAAGCTGCCTCGTTGTCTAGGAGATCTCTTTCTCTTGCAAAGAAAAGAAAAGGGAATCCTAAAATTACCTAAGTTATATATACATGAGCCTAAGGCCACTACTTTATGTTAATATGCCTAATCTACAAGTCAAATAATTAATATGATATATTCTAGTTAGTAATTGGGTGTTAATATACAATACTAGGATACAATGAATAATGCATAGATTTTACAAGGAATATGATACAAAGAAAAGAAACTGGAAACTGATATAAATGGTAATAATAATAAAAAATGAATGATATTCTTTTTGTGTAATGCTAAAAATTTTGAAATGCAAACTAAATAACTAGATTTAAATTATAAATGCAATTATATTTATCGATGACTCTTAATCCAATATATAAAAGACAAAAAAACTACAATAATGGAACCCTCTAATCCTTTAAACAAACACAAAATAGTCTGAATTTGTTGTGGTATTTTACATCGAAAATCATTACAGATACATATAATTACCTGATGCTATTCTCGGCCAACGGAAAATTAATTAACATAACAATTTCAATAGAATAGTAAATCTTCCAACATTTTAAACCCCCAAAATGGTTCAACAAGAAAGTGGTAAAAGATTATAAAAACACAAAAACTATTGCAATGTGAGTATTAATCTAGTTCATATGTAAACGCCATTCTCAAACAATCTAAATTCCCATAAAACGTTCATAAAAATCCAAATTGAGTAATGTACTGATCATCATAATGTGAGTATTAGTCTAATTCATAGGTAAAGAACATTCTCAAACAATCTAAATTCCCATAAATCGTTCATAGCAATATACAAATCATCATTATCTCTTAAGATATAGATGTTGAAAGATTAACACAATCAAATATTATATATGAAAAAACTAACACAATAAGGAAAGATGCGATTAACTTATTTTTTATTCACAAATATTAGCCATGGAAAAACAATATTTTTTTTGAAAAGACAATGTTCTTTTTTGAAAATTTTCTAAAGCAAGATTATATAAAATTAAAAAAACTTAAGTAACTATAACCATGCAAATCAAAATATAATATATATAAGTATAAAATTCAAACCAAAACACTTACAAATATAAGAGTGTAATAAATTCCATAATCACTACAAAATTTTTCCATCGTGTTTTCCTCCTCTCAAACTCATTCTCCTTTAAAATTTCCATAATCTTTTCTCTTCTCAAACTCACTCTCCTTTAATTTTATAATAACGGGCTACGATACTGCAAACCAAAAATAAATAACACTTTCCTAAAAACTAAGGTAGCATCCGATTCCCTATGCTCCTCAAATCAAACAGGATTTTGAAAATATTATCATGACCGTGTTCAATTGTTTGGTCGCAATGATCTTCAATCTGATGTGCTATTTTTCTTGTCATATTTAGTCTCTGAAATCCCACCATTATAGACTTTATAACAAATACTTCGACACCATGAATCTCTTAGATGGATGGAATTTCCATTGAAGGGCGACGTAATAAAGTTGAACGGTTTACAATTTACATCCTAGTCTTTCGGCTTCATCACTCCTTTGACCTGCAAAACAGAAAGATACTAAGATAAGTGACATTACAACAAACATACCAAAAGATAGAAATATTAACTTCCTATTAACTTCCTTTCATCTAGTTTTGTAGGTTCAAATCCATCTAGCAAATCACTAATCTTTTGGACATTCCAATGATACAATGGATTTGTGAAGTAACGACGAGATTGATTCTCTTCCAAAAAAAAAAAATCATCCAAAAAAAGCACCTGGGTCAAAATACTACGTGTAATATGAGTTGTGGCCATGGTGAAATGGGATAACAGAAAATACTCTTGTGATCTTTGTCGAATAAGTCCATATAAGCTATGAGATATTTCACCACGGTGTTTATCCCATGCCTTCCACGACTAGATTTGTCTAGCATACATTAAAAGAGTAAGAGAATGGACTATTTTGCTATGCTTTGGCAGTTTTAGGCATAGTATAATGGAATTTTCAATTTTTTTTGGGAGTAAAGAGATGTTTTTTGTTTTCCAGGGAAAGTGGTAAAAGTGGAAAAAATAAGCATTAAAATCTATATATATATATATATATATAATTATAGGGATGACGAATCTTGGTATTACAACAAGAAGACTGTAATTTTTAGGGCTACTAATTTTAATTTATTAGTTTGGAGTTCGTACAAACATAAGAGGTGTTAGTGCTATATGCACAAAGCGAAAATTTCTACTTAAGCTGTTATGAAATAATGAATTCAATTGAGATGTACAAAAACCACTTTGCAAAATCCAAAAAGACAAACAACCTAGTTTAACTTTGCAAGAAAATAGATGATTGAAGCATAACTTGTTCTACTACATGGAAGAAACCCTAATCTATTTGCATGAAAAGAAATGTTAGAAAAGAGATCCTGGTCTATCTTGTAGAAGGTAAATAACAGGAAAGTAACTCGTTGAAGGCTTGAAATGACCATTCAACATTATAAGAGGGACCACCCTGCCGGGAACTTATAGCAGCTGGTTTTCCGTTTGGAATGGTGGTTCCAACTGGTTAAACTAGGTCTAGTTACCTTCTCTCTATCTCTGCCGGCTTAAAGTATGTCTTTTACTTACTAATAGAGAAGAGACATCAAATCAACTCTCTTGCTAAGCTCATGTAAAAAAGTGATGATTATGCTAATCTATGGCTCAACCAAGCCACAACTAAAGTTTGCCTCTTTGATAAGAGGACTTCTAGAAAAGTAATGATTAATATAAATACAAACTAATCCTAGAATGCAAGAAAAATGAAATAAACCCTAGGCCTATCTCGATTAGGAAGATGTAGATCTAACCCAACTGAGAGCAAAGTAATTAAATGATTGAGATTTCAACATGTCTAGTTTTAGGTGAATACCTAGCTAATGAAATAGTTCTACTAAATGATATTATGATTACCAAAACATTTTCTGTTTGCAGATCATTTGACAATGAATAATTGATTATCAAAACCAAGAAAAAGTTCTCATAATTTCAATAGTAATTAAATCGAATTTTGATGACAAATTTCTAAGTAAATAGTTACTTAGAAATCTGATTAAAATATTTGAGCAAATAGAAATTAATAATAGATCTATGTGTCTGTGAATTATATAACTAGTCCAAAAGACATTTTTCCTCATATAAAACATGAATGCACAACATCAACAAATTTTACACAGATCCACCATTACATAAATGAAATTTGTAATTAAATAAAAATATTCAAATTACAAACTAATGAAGCCTGGTCTCTTGCTTTGTTCCTTGAACTGACCTCCAACAATCTCTTTCAAATTAAACACTTTGCCATCAAAAGGAAAAGTTGCAATAGTGCAAGCTTTGCCTATTATTAATACAAAGTCAAGATTTTGAAAAAAGAAAAATCTCAATGATTCCCAAATCCGTGATTGATCCTCCCTACCTAGAACATGAAACCCCTATTACAATAGTGCTTTAAGAATTACAAAATTGTAAAAGAGATCAACCCCTTGTCTAGCCTACAAACCACTATTTATAATTACAAAAATGAATTCCAAATATGAGAGCTGTTGAAGACCAAATCTACTCCAACAATTTTTCATTGGTCCAAATTCTTTTTTCCTTCTTGCTGGAGCAATTCCATTGATTTAAATCTTCTCTTCCTTATCTCCTCAACTGTTCTCCTGCAAAAAACAATCAAAATTAAATTAAAATAAAAAATACCAAATCTGGAAAACAAACATCTTTAATCAAATTTAATTAAATAAATAAATAAAGGGAAATTTGAGCTTTCTATTGATCATTGTAAATATATTATTGGTCAAAGAGAACATAAACGAATTGATTTTCAAATCAAAAGACACATTGAGCCAATTAAAAATGCAAAAATTAAACTCAGAAAATTAGTTTTGGTTACAAATTTGGAACTTGATTTTCTGTTAAAATTTAGACTCATTTAATGATTGAATCTAGTCATGCAACCACTTCATAAATATTCTCCATGATTTTATCTATCTAATGAGCCATTCTGAACCTTCTTTTGCCAAATAAAACTCAACTTATGAGCTTCCAAACTTGAATTATCCAAAATTCCAGAATTCTAGAAAAAAATACAGCCTCAGTGAAAATTAAGAAAATTTAATTTAAAATCTAATTTTAGATTAAATCCATTAATTCTAATTAATTTTTAGTCAATCAAATATATCTAATTAATTAAATTGATTACCATTAATCAATTTAATAAAAATTTAATTTAGTTTAATTAATAATAATAATTAATATTTACAGATTAATCAATTTAATTATATAAAATTTAATTTATTTATTTGATAATATATTATATTAAAATTATATTACACTACCCATTTCACAATTCGTTTTAATTCATCATATGTAATTAGTATTGAATACTATGTTGATGTCAAGAATATTGGAGTATTTTAAGCCAAACCATCGGATAATACGTTGAAACAATGGAGTATCGTCATCCATGCAAAAAACATCGGATATCGGAAGTCTTTTATTTCATAAGTTCTTTGAAATGATTTTCTGATGTTTAAAAGCCCTGAGGTCTAGAGGTATTTTTTTATCGAGATTTTTTTAACGAAGGTTTTATATCGGGACTTATGTCATCAGAGGTTGAATCATGTTTCATTGAAGATTTTATAAAAGAGTAAAGGAGGAGGTAAGGTGAGTGGGTCCATGTGGAGTGGGAATCATCCATTATAAACTACAACTACTTAGTAATTGAAAATATGACAAAATGAACTACAACCATTTGGTAATTAAAAATATGACAAAATGAACTACAACCACTTGGTAGTTAAAAATTAGACAAAATGAACTACAACCACTTTGCAATTTTGAGATTTCAGGTTTCGTAATTTCTTTTAAATTTGGAAATTGGAATAAATTACTGAGATTCTGAAAACATATAATTTTAGTTATTCTACAATTTGGCTGCGGCAATTTTGTAGTATTGTTAGTGAAAAATGAATTAACTAGAGTAAAAATCAACTAGGAATTATATTTAAATAATTACTAATTTATTTACAAAAAATTAAAATAATATACATTTTATACATTTTTTAACACGTGGTAAAACAATATCGAATTTTGGGATGAGCACCATTTGCAAACCGTGTAACCAAATGAGATCAAACAAGTACTGATGTAAAGCTAGCGAAAATTTGAACTCAATGAAACACTTAAAATATAAATCTGGCAAAATAAAAAAAATGGCAAAATTGTAGGACACTTAACCAAAAGAAAATATTAAAAAGGTGATTTAGCCAAAAATTTATGGAAAGGGTCCCCATCATTGAAATAAATAAGTCAAAAATGGGGAAGGGTTGAGTTTTCACTACAACATAACCCTAAGCTAGTTGCATGAAAGTAAATGCCATGAAAGTAACTTTGATTATCTTACATGAAAACAAATATATGCTATTGAAAACAAGGTAAATTCTATTCTATTTGCAAAAACCATTAAATGCTCAAAAGTGATCAAGGTAAACTACGTTCATTCTACTTAACACATAACCAAGACAATATACCCTAGTTGCATGATTGAAACTATAACGATGAAAGGAAGCTATCTAGAGGGTCTTTGGTCTTCTCAAGTTCAATTTCAAGACTTAAAGGATGTTTTGGAGTGATAAGAAGAAAAATCAAACTTTAGAAGCAATTCTGGGCACATTCTGAAGAATTATGTGCACTCCTACAAGATTGCTACAAGATTGCATTCAAGAGAAATTTGATGGTTTTAGGAGTTTTCTAAAGGTGAGATAAGGTGGTAGGAAGCTATGGAAGGGTGCAAGAGACCTTAAAAAACCTAGATCTTCTTGGTAGGCCGACTTGTGTAAGGGGAAAAATAAAACTAATAGTCTCCTGCAGCTCAATGATGCAATTTCTAGTACGCAGGCAGTTTGGAGAAACAAGTAGAAATGGTAGGAGGAGTGTTGGAGGAATTGATGCTCATGCATAGAAAATGATGCTACTCTTCTATGTGAACCAATCAATTTCATATGCACACAAGATAAATTTCCAACTAATGAAAGAAAAGTGATAAAATGACTACCAAAACACTAACTACAAAGAACAAAATATTAGTGGAAGAATAAGTTGAATTTGAAATTGAACCTACTTATTGCATAAAGGAAAAACTATTTTTGGTGCTTGTCCACACAAGTTACATAACCAAGCTTCTTAATAGAGCTCACTTGTCAACCTACAGAGACAATGATTTTCTTATAAATCAAATTTGTAGAAAATAACAACAACTAGACTAAGTGCATGCAAAAGAAAGGCATAAAAAATGTATAAAAGAAGGGGCTTGAGTACTTAGGTTGGGCCCTAACCCAAGGAAACTCATCTCCATTAAATAAAACTTCGACTGGAACCAAAATGATGATTTTCTTTAATCTCAAAATTTTTCAAACATGTAACATGATAATGGAAATAAGAAGTAGAAGTTTCCTTCTCTAATAGTCACTATCTTACCTCTAGAATTCGAATCATGTTAGGTCCTTATAATACTAGTGATTCCCCCATTACTATTTTCATTGTAACACTTATTGTTTATTGTGTCCCTATTTCCCCCATATTGTAATTAGTGCAACCCATAGAAACCCACTATTGTTATTGTTGTGCCCTTATGTTATTACTGTTATGTCGGCTTGATTATATTGTGACCCCTTAGACTCCTATATATAGAAGGGAGGTTTAGTCATTTGTATCATCCAAGAATGTTCATTTTGTTGTTAATGTAAAGGAGGTTGCCCCCTCGAAGAGGCTGAATTCTAAGGCGTTGATCTATCTTTTCTATCTTTTTGTGAGCTGGTTTCATAACATTTGGTATTAGAGCTTTAGATTCTAGGGTTTCGCTGCTCCAAATAGGTCATCGTGGAATTTTCTCTATAACTTTTTTTTGCGACATTTCAGAAGCTAAAAACAAAACCCATTTGAGAAGATGAATTTTGGGTCCGAATTTCAGAGCTTGTATCGCTACATTTTCGGAGGTATGATCTGAGGAAGTTAGGGTTTTTGCAGACTCCCGAATTACATTCCAAACAAGTGACCTGGGGAAATCATCATAACTTTTATTATGAGCATCAAATTGAAATTTAGTAAGAATTTTCAGAAAGAGGACGACCTGTAGTTTTCTGTATACCAGTTTCAAGTACTAAGGTTGAAAAAATGACATGTGACACTTCGTACAATTTCGTTTTACTAAACTAGTCTATAATCAAGTCATTGTGGGAGATTTGACATAACTTTTCCTTGGAGAATCCAATCTTGATCAGACTTGCAGGGTTAGAAAGAGGACTCAAAGGGATACTACAGGATGCGATTTCAGATATTCAAGATCCGCAGTTATAGAGATACAACATATTCAATATCAAGCTCTTACAAAGTGAAAAAAGGTATGTAGTTTTTTTTTAAAGTTTGCACAAGATTGGTTTGAAAAATTAGTTTGAAGGAATTCAAAGGGAATAATGAAGAATTATTAGCATTAGTTTATGCCCCAAAGAAAGAAAATGGAAACACCTAGTAAGCAACCTAAAATCTCTAGCATGACTCGTGAAGAAGAGGAATAGATGCAACATGATATATCAAAATTACAAGACCAAGTACAACAAATTTCACTCTCACAAAAGGTAACTGAAGCTAAGATGGATGGCATGGAAGCTAAGATAAATGGCATGGACACTAAGATGGATAATTGAAGATAAATTTGAATAAGTTGCTACAAGAAATGGTTAATGGTGAAAGGGTAGTAAAGGAAAATCATGATGAGAACAAAAGAAATTTTAATCATGATTTCATAGCCTCTACTGTATTGCATACCCACCATGTTCCAAAAATAGATATGAGGAAGTTTGATGGCAAGGATCCCAAAACATGGATACTACAGATGGAGCAATTTTTCGATCTCCATAATGTGCAAAACACACAAAAGGTACATATTGCAACTTTATATTTGGAACCAAAT
>APFE030203168.1:66966-95973 GCA_000404065.3 Pinus taeda
AGAACTTAACTGACTTGTAACAGTATTAAAATCATTTAAATGGTCTGCAACAGATCCACCTTCTGACATCTTCATATTAAATAACCGTTTCATAAGAAATACCTTGTTTAAGGCCGAGGGTTTTTCATATAGTTTTTCCAACGCCTTAATCAAACCTTCTGTCATTGTTTCCTTCGAAATGTTGAAGTGACCGATGCTGCGAGGCACAACCGTACTGTTCCGAGTACCTTTCTATCGACAAGGTTCCATTCTTCATCTGTCATACCCGTTGACATCTTTGTTTTTCCGCCCAATGGTAGGCACAGATCTTTCTGATATAGATAATCTTCCATCTACATCTTCCATAGCGAGAAGTTTTGGCCATTAAATTTCTCGACCCTAAACTTACCATCTTCCGCCATTTCTCCCACTCGAACCAGGAACCCTTCTCTCATGTGAGTTTGTCAGCCAAATAGACCTTCAGCTTTGATACCAGTTAGAAAATTATATATTACAGAGCAATGGAACACATAGAATATTGCATAAGTATAAACATAGAAAACTCATAAAACAAGAGAGACATAGATATACGTGGTTCACCCAGTTTGGGCTACGTCCACGTAGAAACAACCATCAGTCCTTCCTTTTATATTGTCTAGCAAACTGAAGAGATACAACCTACAACAAATCCGCTGTAACACCCTCTTCGCTCTCAATCTCCTCTCTCTTTCTCACTCAGAATACAAATATGCATAGACGCAATACAATTCCCTCATATATAGTGAGGGGTTGCCTTCTAGGGCAAAAAACCATAAATTAAACATAACTTCTACCGTCAGATCATCTGCCTAATGAATGGCCCAGATTTACTAGAAATTACTATACTTTTACAAGGCAATTTTACATCTATTCTTAGCTTCTGGGGTGCTTCCCCTGAAATCCCCTGCTAGGGGGGGGCTCCCCAAAGGTTGCAGCCACTGCCCCTGGACCCCCCTTGCAGCGAATATTTTTCGGGTCCAATGTGGCGATACCTTTGAATACAAAAGATAATCAGGCTCCACACCCAACATAATTCTTGGAGGCAGTGTCATGCTAGCCCCAGAAAGGGCGCAATGTAGTTTGCTGGTTGCATGTCACTGCTGACTGAAATTGCGCATTGCGCGGTTTCAGTGCTCAGCAGGTCAGGCTAGACTGTGCATTGTGCAGTTCCAGCAGTCAGTTAGCCTCCTGATGGCCCGGACTATTCCTTGTTCAATTTTGGTAGTCAGTCTCCCGACCTCCCTGCGGAAATTGCGCAACCTTCATGATCAATCACACAGGTATGTTGTTCTCAAGTTCGTTTTGGTTTTTGACTGATAGATTTCTTACCATGAGTGTTGTTATGTCTATAGGTATTGCAGGTGTTCATCTTGCTCTCAACAACACAGGTGTAATGGTTTCCAGGAGAGCAGAGTTGAAGACACGTTCAAAACACACTTGGGGATGCAGTTGATTAAGTGTCTATGAACTTGCCTACCCATGAAAACATCAAGTTGTTCATAGACAAGGACATAAAGATAAGATGGAAGTAGGATCACAACAAGCAGCACCATTAGCAGTAGCTAAAGGCAATAGATCTGCACATAATGAATGTAAGAGGAAGGTTGTTGACAACATAGAGGCAGAACAAAGTTGCAAGCTCAAGAAAATCCACTTGTGATGAAAGAAACTTTGGAGGTCGAGGCTATGAGGTGATGACGTGACATGAAGATCATGCGAAGGAAAAGAAAGGAACAGAGAAGGAGTTGCATGTGTTGAAGCAACAACCTGAAGAAGAACAGGAGCTGCACAGACAAAAGAATGAGTTACAATAGGAACAGGCATAATAGGGGGCGAAACATGCATAGACAGATGAAACTACTCCCATACAAGTTATAGATCCATCCAAATAGCTATCATGAAGCATACAAGGTGAGTAATGTTGTTGATCACATGAAAGGGAATTCAACAACATGCATGTCATTGTGCACACACATGCAATCCACCCATTTGACACACTCATCGAGGTGAAGACAAGAAGAAAGTTTGACTGGGGTTGAACATGTAGTTTGGCAGTTGATGTGCATAGCCACCAGCGCATGCTTGGAGATCACCACAAACACTATGCATCAACATGTTTCCCATTCGGTCGCACCCAGGATGATCATGCACATGCTATCATACGAGTTGGACGAAGGAGCCATGTCAGTGTACCCAGATGCAACGAAGGCAAGAGTTTGCTTCAAGAAGATGTCACCATTGAGCGCACGGACACCATCACGGATGACCAAACTTGGCATTAGCTCGCCACCATCGACCATCACAAGGATGTCAAAGAGTTGGTCTCACCACAATGGTCCGAGTGTTAGTAATGTCTTGCATGGATTTCTCAAGCCATCTTGTCTCACATGGGTAAATGTGCATATTGTATGTAACATCTTTTCATGTGGAAGTTCAAGTGTCGATAGTTGGATCTAACAATCATAGAGTAGATGAAGAATCATGAGGGTAGAAGAACTGTCAAAAAGGGGAATGTCAAGGGCCACCCCACCCTTTGCTAAAAATAGTCCCTCATAACTCATTGTAAAGGCTTTTGGTTAGCCAAGCTTCCGATAGGAGTATCTTAGAGAAATCTTAGACAGTATTGTAATAAGCCTTGGCTTCTCCACTGTGCAGAGCTAGTATATCTCTTTGGAGGAGCATGCGGTTGTGGCTGTAATGTTCCACCGTCGAAACTAGTAGTTGGACATGGATGCATTGTGTGATTGGAATACACTTCTTAATATAATAGAGCCAACACGTTTCATGCATATGTTGTATTGTATTTCAGCTATCTTGAGTACTCTAAATGATATATGTATATGTTTGTTTACGCATGCATGTGTAGCTATTTCTGTATATGTATGTATGAGTCATTGTGAAATGTGCTGTTTGTTTAACCTTCACTTTGGATTGGTAGCTAACTTGCCTTCCATGTTGTGATGCATCTTTGCTCGTTTGTTCCCTTCTTAACTACGTTCTATCACAGGTTTCCAAGGGGGCACTCACCTCACCCTCCGTGTGTTAGAACCTCTCATGCACATTCCTTGACTTACTACATATGTCACATGCTTGCTACCAATAGGGACATCTTACTTAACTTTGTACAAAATCACGGTCAAGGCATTATTATGCGACCCATTGTTGGGACTCCTACACCAAACGGTCTAAGGTCTAATTGGGAATTCTTACTGGGGAGATCCCTTGACATGTTGGTGGGTCTAGCACCATCAACACCCCATCATTTTTAATTTATCCTCTATGATGCCCACATATTCAACTCATTTTGATTGTTTAATTTACATCCACTTGTGGGTCCTTCCCCTCTCCTTTTCTAGTTCAAAGAGAAGTGTGATTGCAAAATGGGTAGGGAGTATCTCCCCTCCCTTAGTCTATTTATAGTAGGATCCAAGGGTTGGTTAGGGATTTGGCTCTTGTAAGTAGGGGTTTGGTTCCTGTAACCCCACAACCCCTTCCTATGATTTTTATTTCTTTTCCTATAGCTGAATAATACCTTTGTGTAGCCCTTTTATTTCTTCTTGTAGCACTTTTTCTCCTTCTAGTGACACTACAGATCTTTGTTGTAGCTTTGTTGTTCCTTCTTGTAGCTTCATAAGTCCCTCCTATAGCTTTGCATATATTTTCTATAGGTTGATGGTTTGTACAAGAATCTTGGTCCCCTTAGTACTTGGCCTCTTTTGTGAGATCTGTGGTCGTTTTCCCTTTCTTTTTTTGGAGGTTATTTCCTCTGATTGCTTCTTGTTTCTTTCCAATTATGATCCTTGATGGGTGGATGACTATTCAATAGTTATGGGGGTTGGAGAAGGTGGCTGAGGTTTCCCTTGCCTTATTTCTTCTTGTAGCACTTTTTCTCCTTCTAGTGACACTACAGATCTTTGTTGTAGCTTTGTTGTTCCTTCTTGTAGCTTCATAAGTCCCTCCTATAGCTTTGCATATATTTTCTATAGGTTGATGGTTTGTACAAGAATCTTGGTCCCCTTAGTACTTGGCCTCTTTTGTGAGATCTGTGGTCGTTTTCCCTTGCTTTTTTTGGAGGTTATTTCCTCTGATTGCTTCTTGTTTCTTTCCAATTATGATCCTTGATGGGTGGATGACTCTTCAATAGTTATGGGGGTTGGAGAAGGTGGCTGAGGTTTCCCTTGCCTTATCTCTTTGCTTTTTCTTCTCTTGAAGTACATATGGGCTTGCCTTGACCTCCTTCCCTTTGCTTTAGTTGGGGTACTTAACGCTGTTAAGGTGGAAACAACTTTCTTCTTTGTGTTTCCCTTTGAGGAAATTTCATTTTTCTTCCTTCCCCTTCTCTTTTTTGGCCTAGATGATGTTCCAATTGCCTCTGGAGTCCTCTGTTCTTCTATTTGTGTCACGACAGGCTTGATTGGTCTTCTTTAGGCATTGTTGTTTTTTTTCTAGCTTAGTTTGTGCCTCTGCCTCTTCTTCTTCCTCCTCCACTTCTTTCTTTGGTTTCCCTTTTGGTTGTTGTTCTTCTTCTTCATATTCTCCCTATATTGCTGCTTCATTAAGCTTCAATTGATCTTGTGCTTGGGTTTCTAGGAAGGCCTCCCTATCCATGTCCACAAAGTCATCCTAAGTCACAAGGTTTTGAATACCTTCTAGACAATCCATGATTATTAATTTTATGAGTCCATGTTGTGCCATGTAGTAATTATTTCGTATTTTTACCTTCTGGCCCATCTCCTTGATGGATTGGAAGATAAATTCGGGGATGCTCAATCTGTCTTGGATAAGCAAATTCATTTGAAATCTTACCTAATAGAGATTCATAAATTGGTATGCATAAACAATATTAATTCATTCTTCACAATATATGTACTTTAAGACTTTGTATGCCACCTCATCCCAAGTATAGATTAAACTTTCCCTCTTGACTCCATTGCTGTCCTCAATGGGCTATTCATCTGGAAGGAAGAAGTTCTTTGCTGTGATGGCCTCTATATTTTCTTATTTGCTTCGTCTCACTCCTAGGGGAAGTGTGGTGAATCTGATGATGACTTCTCCATTCAAGTGAATAATGAGGCCCCTTAATATGGTGTTAGCATCATTTTCTCCTTGTGGTTGGAGGCTCAATGCAAATTCGTGAGTGATCTCATCATCGAAACCTCCGCTTTTTTCAAAAGAACCCTAACCACTGATGATTGGAAAAAAGGTCCCTGATATCAGGGTGCTAGAGAATTCTAGAGGGATATGTGGCCTCCCTACAATTTAATGCACCCCTCATAGCCTCAATACATAATTTTACAAAGTAGGACAAGAATTTCCCTCTCTCTGTTATAGGATTCTAGAAATGTCTGTGCAATTTGGGTTATTAAGGAAGAAATAAAGTGAAAAATTTGTTTGTAATGCCTAGGATAGGGAAGAATTCATAATGCAGATTAAAACAATTCCATTTCCTCCTCTTACCATGCTCATTTCAAAACACCTATACTTCACTTCCATTTCCTACCCGAAATTATAGAAGAAACTACTATAGGAAATAATTCTAAAAAATTGAAGGGTTTTGTAAGATTTTTCATCAAAAGGTGGCAAGAGGAGTTCGTAATTACCCTTTTTCTATTGGTCCTCCTTGAATTTTAGGGTTTCAGTGGCGATAATGCTCAGAATCATGCTTACTATAGCTCTTTGAACTTTCTGGTGGAACCCTCGAACTATCTTATAACACCTTGTAATTATCATGTAGTAGCAGTCTAGAAGTCTTATAACTTTCCTGTAGCGGTTTGTGCAACCAATGGTTTGGGTAGATCATCCTTCAATAGTAGTGGGAAGCCTCCCTTAGTTTTAAAATATAATTTTTATTCCAAATGAGACTCAGGGCCCAACTTATGTGATTGGTGGTTGAGTGGTTGGGCTTAGTGTGTTGTGTGAACTAGCCCCCACATACCACCTTCGAATACCAAACCATGTCATGAGTAGGCACATTGGCTCACTCCTTAGAGTCAACACCTTTTCACATTTGTTTTTCCTTGCATGTGTGATTGATGTTAGAGATGACTGTAGTTCACTACCAAAGGTGGACGAGACTACTAAACCAACCTTAGCCCATAAAACCTCATCTTTTATGCATTGATAACACTTTTTAAACTAATATGTGCTAATAAGGAAGGGTTAGGACTTTGCATACTTGAGCCTTACTTGATTATGCTTTTGCTAGTGGTGTTGTTATGATGAGTTAACTAACTAGTGCTTTCATGAGGTTGCTGTAGCTTTGATGTGGATGTGGAAATTCCCTTTGAGGTGCAATCTGTAAACTTCATCAATTCTTTCACTGGCTTGAAATGTTTTTTGTAGTGTTCATTGCTGATGGGAGTCCCTTGATTTAGGCTATCAAAATACATGTGATACAATTGATCAGGTGCTGCTATTGTTAATGATCAAGGGTCCTGTGTTAGCCCACTGAGAATCCTATAGCTTCTCAGGACTATTGTTGGAGCCTCCTGAAGCTTTATGATATTCAAAATTCTCAGTTTGGTGTTCCAAGTTTGATCTTGTAGGGTTTATGTAGACTGCTACAGGACTGCGTGTCTTCCTATAATAGCCACATAGACTCCTAAGGATCACAATTTTATTTGAGTGTTGCTTTAAAAAATCTCAATAATTCATGGGAAGGCTATTGATGGTGGATAAAGAGCCCCCCTTTAATGAAAATGGGTGGAGAAGAGATGAAGGATTAAGT
The DNA here is from genome assembly GCA_000404065.3 of Pinus taeda. Taxonomy (NCBI): domain Eukaryota; kingdom Viridiplantae; phylum Streptophyta; class Pinopsida; order Pinales; family Pinaceae; genus Pinus; species Pinus taeda. Next base: position 73,712 of record APFE030203168.1, read on the forward strand.
TTTTGATAGATGATGGGTTGAAAAAAGGGGGAAAAAATAAGAGTTAATGGATTGGATGGATGTTAGGATTCTCATGGGCCCCCTCCCTTGTTCTAAAGTGAAAAAATTCTAATCTACTTCCACTTTATAATCTTATCAACTTCTTGTAGAAATACAAGTACTTTCCTTTAACATTTTAGGACACTGGCAAAATCGAGTGAGAGGGACTAGGTAATGATGTGGAAGGATTAGGAATGGTTAAGGGATGGATGGAATGGACACAAAGAGCTGATTGAAAGTATCTGAAGGTGAATCTTGATGCTAAATTTCTTTGACTTGTGCCACTTTTCTTTGATTGTTGTTGGAATAACGTTGCACCTACAATAGTGTTAGAATAGATAAGGCAAATGTTCCTTTCCACTTTATTTTTTTCTCTTGTTTTTTCTTCTTTTATTTTTTTCATGAGACCTAATGCTGCCTCAAAGAAGGTTTTCAATCTAATAGGCCTGCCCCAAGTGCTTGAAAGGAGGTTTTCCCCTAGGTTTTTTTTTTTTTTTTTTTTTTTTTTTTTTTTTTTTCAGGGTCTTTGGATGCCTCATGGAGGTTTCGCCTGAGGTTTTTTCTTCCTTTTCTACTTTTTTTGTTTTGTTTTCTTTCTTCTTTTTTCATTAAGGGATGAATGGATTGGGAGCTTTTAGGGTCTTAGTCACATTCAGTTATCTGCTTGTTGAAATGGTAAATTCAACCTTTGACAGGGGTGTTGAGCCTCCAATTTTATCTTCCCGTTTTCCACTGATTTCATTACATATTTCCATCCTATTTCATCTCTCTATAGATTAAGAGTTACTCAAGTCATACAATTACATGGAAAAGGTAAAATTCCATCATCAAATTAAAATATATGTTTTTCTTTATGACATTGGTTTAACTAGAATGTAGCTATTGAAATGTGCACTTTCTGTAGCTAACATGATATTCTGTAGCTGAATCCAAAGTTCGTTAGGTTTGCATGCGCTAGAGATCAGCCAAAGCACATGAGAAGTTGCCAAATGTCATCAAGATGGAGTTCCACATATTGGTTATAGATGTAAGCTCACATGATAAGTGTATCTCATTGGTCAAGCCTGTGGTCAAAGTGGCTATGGCATACCTATCATGCACATATTATCAAGTGAATGGTTCTACAACAAAGAGAGCGAGGATAGTTATCAAGCGAGAGAGATTTGAAGACCATGCTAAAGTTGGTGATGTGTCAATAAATGTATTCTCATGATACACTCCTTAAGTAGAAAATCATGAAAATCAACATTCCTACTTTAATACAACAACTTAGATATCAATTTCAATTCTAGTTTCTAGGCAGTAATTCATCAAGTTGTTTAACTTTGTAGACATGTGAAGACATAAAAATGCTTCATATTGAAAGCGAAAGTAGTCAATTAAGTTCATAATTATTGTTATTAAAGCTTTGTGTGAAGAATCTGTTGATATGCTAGAAGTAATATAAGTTCTATTCATGGCATTTTTGTGATTATTTTTGGCAAATCTAGTCTTGTGATCTGAATTTTCAACACCGCACACTAATCAGGAGCCCCCCCTAAAGACATGTGAGAATAATATAGACGTATTTCATTTCCTTGATTTATTTTCTCCATGCTCTACATTTAGATTAAAATATGTTTCATTTAGTTATTCAATTAATTTAAATGCTCTCTCTCATTTTAATGCTTTGTTTTTAAATTATAATTTCACTTATTTTCCCTTTCTTCTCTACAGGTCATGCACTTGATAAAAGACCAAAAAAAAAAAAAAAAAAATATTTACTTTGATTATCTTTTCTAGCTTAGTCTCATATTTATGTTTGATAAGTTATGACTAGCCATAGTTCAGTATGCACACATTGGTAATTTCTTAAGGCTTCTTACACTTGAATTTCTATCAATATTTCATTGCTCTTTGGTTACTTTTTTCTAGATCAATTTCAATTCTAAGGTCTCATAGATTTTAGATTAACTTTGCTTTCACAGTTTGTGTTAGGTCCCTATACTACTAGTGTAACCCCTTATTGTTATTAATGCAACCCCCTTATTCTATTATTGTGGCCATATAGTCCCCATGTTGCTATTATTATGCCCCATAGAAGCCCACTATTGTTATTATTGTGCCCCTACAATATTATTGTTATGTAGGCTCTGATTATATTGGTACCCCTTAGACTCCTATATATAGAAATGAGGTATTGTCATTTTTATCATGCAAGAACTATTCATTTGTGTAATGTAAAGGAACTTTCCCCCTCGAAGCGGTTGATTTTGAAGTCACTGATCTATATTTTCTATCTTTTTGTGAGCTGGTTTCATAACATTTGGTATCAGAGCTTTGGATTCTAGGGTTTCGCTTCTCCAAACAGGTCATCGTGGCATTTTCGATATAAATTTCTGTACAATTTAGAAGCTAAAAAAAAAACATGTTTGAGCCGAAATCATTCTAAACCTCAGGTCCTAATTTCATATCTTGTCTCGCTATATTTTTAGAGATATGATCTGAGGAATTTAGCGTTTTTGCAAGCTCCATAATTCCATCGCAAACAAGTCATCGTGGAATTTTCACTATAATTGTTTTATTCTATGAAGGTTTAGACTTTGAAATTAAAACCCATTTGAGCCAAAATTGTGATGATGCTTGGGCCCGAATTTTAGATCTTGTTTCACTATATTTTCAGAGATATGGCCAAAACATTTAGAGTTTTTGCAGGCTCGCAAATTACATCCCAAGCATGTGACCTAGGGACAATTGTCATAACTTTATCTCTAAGCTTCAGATTGAAATTTCGTAAAAAGTTACAAAAAGTAAGACCCATAAGGCATATGTGGAAATTGACTGGCCAATTAACCAATAACATATGGCAGTCCAATCATTGGCTCCTTGCCCCCGCAAAAAAGACAATAAAATAAAATAAAAAGTATATAAAAAATACCATCCATATAAGCCAAAATAAAAACAAATAATATTAAATTCATTTAAAAAATATATAAAATGGTTATCAAATAACCATATAAAACAAAACAATATAAAATCCAAATGTGGTTATATTTAAACAAAAGTCAACCAACGAATGCATTTTTCATATGGATGACAGGGCTATTAAATATTTGGTGATCTACAAATTATTAAATGCATGGTTGGTTTAAAAACATGGAATAGGATTATGAAGGTTTGGGTTTGTTATTATAACAAAACATATAACAAAACCTCATATGGTTATGGCAATGAATGTTTTGAAATTTTTTATATGGTTGTATGCTTGTTATATTAAAACAAGGTTGATTAAAATGAATAGTTATAACCATATATGCGGCGACAATTGTAAAACAATGATTTGGAGTTGTTTAGTATGTTAAAATAGTGCATGGGGTTTAGAACCCAAGATCCCACCAATCCTAACCGTCTTAGCACACACTGCCACCCAATCCACCAACACAACGACTTTGATAATATCAAGAAAATCCATATCATATTTAAACCATATATTCTTCATTCGACAAGACGAAGGCCATGCAGAGCCATGCGGCTGAGAAGTAGTGGAATAGTGACCAATGCAAAAAAACTATGAACAGACAAAACCTTGATGTTCCCAATTCCAGGGTGGAACCTTGAGCTAGAGAATATTCCTTGATGATGGGAAGAATCTTTTAGATTCCCTAGAGGCCGAGATTTGATAGCATTATAATGGGTCAAGTTTATACTTAATTTTCATGATTTTTTGCAATGATTTGGATGACAAAGTACTTTTTGGCATTTAAGCACTCAATTTTTAGGCCATCATCAGATTGGGAGGTATAACGATTCATTTTGACGACTTTGCTTGTTTTTGTTTTAGCAAAAGGATAGATGCATGTTGCAGGTTTTGGTGATCTATGTATGCTATAGTAGGACAACAAGATCTAAATCATTGAAGGAAATTCATCATTTTAGCTAGTGCATGAAAAAGAAGATGTTGCAGTGATGAAAGAGGGCCATGTTGACACTTTGCTAGAATGTAGTCATGATACAACCATTGGTCTCAGAATGCGAGACAAATATGATGATGATGAGTATGATTTGAATCCGATCAACACATTCAAGTGGACCATTTTGTGCCACTTTATGTGAGAGGTACATCTTTTTGCCACCTGTGTGAGAGTCCATTTATGCCACTTTTGTGAGAGATTATTTCTTTGTCATGTAGAAGGATAATGCCATGTGAGTGAGAGTTCTTTGTAGGACTGTGTATCTTTGGAGAGACATGCCACTGAAGCTAAGGGTTTCATCCTTGTGTTGAAAAAGATTTTATTATGTACTCATCTTCTTCTTGTAGAGACTAATGAAGTGACCTCCCCACTCTTGACCCAGGGCTCAGAGATGTAGTCCAAACTGGATGAATGCCGTTATCATGTGTTATGTTATTATTTCTTCATGGTTATTTGCTTCTTGTTTATGTTAATAGATTTCTGAAGTATTGTTTAGATAACTAATTTCTCATGTTTCACATGAAAATATAAGTGTCAGTAAAAGGTCTTGCAGATGGATATTTTTATTTGAGAGTATTAACAAAAATTTCCCAGATCACTGGACCCATCAATCCCCCATATAGGAAAAAGAGGTATACTTATTTACACAAATTATGTTACAAAATGGGTATAATCTAAGACACTTACTTTTTCTATTGAAACTACTATAGTTACATTTCTTTTTGAGGATTTTTTACTCGATTTGGTGTTCCAAGAGAAATTGTAATAGATCAGGGTGCTTAATTTACATCTACAATAGTGGAGAAAATTATGGAGCAGTAAAATATCAAACACCACAAATATACTCCATACTATCCATAAGCCAATAGGCAAGTGAAATCCACCAACAAAGTACTTGAAGCTATACTAACCAAGGCCACATTTACATAGATGAATTGGGCAGAAAGGCTTCTAGAAGAACTCTGGGCATACTGTACCACATGGGGAAATAATAAGGGACATAATCTTTATGGGTTTATCTATGGGAAGAAAGTCTTGCTTCCTATTGAATTCCAAGTGGAGACTTTCAAGACAATAATAAAGTTGGGGCTTGATCTCTCTAAAGCCCAGAAACAAAGGATGACACAATTGAATGAACTAGATGAGATCTGACAAGGTGCCATACAAAGAACATGCATAATCCAACAAAAAAGGATAAGGTGGCATGATAAATTCATCAAAGTAAAAAATTTCAAGCTAGGTGATTGGGATCTTCTCTTTGATTCTAAGTTTAAAGATTTTCAAGGGAAATTTCAAACACATTGGCTTGGTCCCTATAAGATAGAGATTATTTTTTGTAATGGAGTAGTTATAATTAAGACTGTTGATGAAGAAGGGATCACCTTCCTTTTCAATGGGTACATATTAAAGTTATATCATAAGCCTTTGACAAGAGAAGAGTTTGTTAAAAATCTGTAAGAAAATTTTGATCTTAAGTTGGTAGGAAAATGGGATTCTTCTCCTTTACTACCAAAAAAAGTGTAATTTATTTTTCTTTTTCACACACACACACACACACACACATATACATGAAAAATAAAAATAAAGGAAAAAATAGAGAAAAGGGAAAAAATAAAAGCATAGTTATGAAAACTACCATTGTTGGCATTCCTATGCAGAAAATATTAGTTGAAAACTAAGGGATCCTTAGAAACTTATATTTTCTCATTTCTCTTCCTTTTTCCTATTTATTTTATTCCCTTTCTTCTTTCCAAAACAAAATTTCAAGTTCAAATAAATTTCTTTGAAGAATTTGTTTCTCTTTTAAGGAGAATCCATCAGAAACCATTAGTAGTCATTAACATCATCAGTCATTGTCAGCATCCAACAACAACCAAAATTTGAAAGAATCAAAGAACTATCAACATTCTACATCTGGTTCAACATTCCACAACTAATTTTACTTGACATATCTTAGACCCACAAGTAAGGAAAATCAACACACAAAAATTAGGTATGCATCATAAGATAACTATAGGAATGGTTAATCAATTTCATTGAAGTAAAACTATAGATATTTTGAGTTGATGAATTTATTATTATATTTAGATGGACCTCTGAAGTTAATGACCTACATTTATTTTCAATGACTATAATAATAATCCAACCCTAATATCTCACTCCTATTATGTCACTCCATCATATCAAAATCTCTGCTTATCACATATGATTAAATCAAATCCCAATATCCATGACAATATTAATGGATCAAATCGATGAAAACCATGGGTAATCATGAGTTAAAAAGGATAATCCTATTCCAACACTGCTACCTTTAACCATTTACCATAACATTTTAACCTTACCATTTCAAAAATTTCACCCATTTTGTTGCTCATTTTCCCATTGATACATTGTCAAAAAGATCAATCTGGAGGAAATTTTTTTCCTTCAAAATGATGGGGGTTATTTTTCATCATGAACCTATGGGAGTGAACTTTATTAGTGCTTATCCTTAGGTCTAAGAACAATTACAAAAGGTAGGATGGCTTAGGTTCTTTAAAAAGTTTAATGGGCATGAAATTGAGGTAACTAGCACATTCTCCAAGGCCTTTGATAGAGTAGAGGCGAATATTGGGGGACATTAAGCTGAAGATAACTGATTCCTTCATCACCGAGTTAACTAAAATTCTAAAGAATGGTGAAATATGGTTTGAAAATAAGAGGTTGAAGGATGAACAATGGAATTCTTTTCTTCATAATCTAGGTAAGGACCTCTTGACCTTCAAAAAGGTATTCCTATGTTTGCAATAAGTCTAAGTGGCGAAATTTATTATTGCTGTTACAAAAATTCATTACTGATGAAGGGAGATATGGGAACTTACTCTTCTACGATGATAGACTTTTAATGCATTTTATCAAGGAAAAATAGCTCAATTTTCCTTACTATCTTTTGTGGAGCTTGAAAATATGGCGTTCAATATCCAAAGGGACTCTAGAAACATTGAATGAGCCTTATGTGTTAGGTCCCTATAATACTAGTGTAGCCTCCTTATTGTTATTGTTAGTGTAGCTACCTTATTGTTATGCTTGTGCCCTTAAATTGTTATTGTTATGTAGGATCTGATTATATTGTGACCCATTAGACTCTTATATATACCAAAGAGGTATTGTCATTTGTATCATACAAGAATTATTCATTTATTTTATGTAAAGGAAGTTCTCCCCTCGAAAAGGCTAATTTTCAAGTTATGGATGCATCATTTCTTTTGTTTTGTGAGCTGGTTGCATAAAATTTGGTGTCAGAGCTTTGGATTCTAGGGTTTCACTGCTTCAAATAGTTCATCTTATAGTTTTTGCTATCAGTTTTTTTTTTTGTTTTTGTTTTTGTTTTTTGTTTTTGTTTTTGTTTTTTTTTTTTTAATATGAGGCTTCAAAAGCTGAAATTTTGACTAGGATTCGAAATCATAGTGAACTTCATGTAAAAATTTCAGATATGTTAGGAAAAATGTTGGGGGGGGGTGTGAATCAATATTTTACACACTTTCAATTTCAATATGTTATTCTGAATATTATATGTGACTGTTGAAAAGGAAACTAGCGTATGTACGCGACTATTACTACATAAGCCTGCGTATATCTAAATAACTTATATGATCATATGTACATCATTAATCAATGTATTATTATTCCATTATTCATCAATTAGTAAGTATGTGTAGTTAAGAAGCAGATAAAACATAAACACACACAACCATATGAACACCAGGATTTTTAGGTGGAAACCCAATGGGGAGAAAACCACCACTCTTTTTGTCTCTGTCTTCTTCTTTTATTAAAAGTAATGTTCATACAATCTTGTACTAGCACAAACTTTAACCAGTACGTAGGGTCCTACCTGAATAAGGCTACAACCTTCTCTTGTTTTCCAGCTCCTACTGGAAGGGAGTTACAACCCCCTTTGTGAAGATATGCTATCCTCAGCTCTTTGTGGCTCACTTTTAGAATGTTTCAAACTAGATCCACTCTCAACAGTTTTGAAATCTACTACTCAAATATTTGATCATCAAATATTCTAATGTAACCAATGCAACTTGATCAATTCAAAATAAATCATACCAATGCATAGCCACTCATCAATATACCATATCAAACTTTGTTACCCATCACAAAAACCAATTGCTTCCATTGAAAAACCTGATAAAAAATGCATCAGATTGTATACGCTATTGTTATTGATCATACCTGGATATGTAAGTGCTTCTCCTGAAGAATACCTATGTACATATATCAAAATATTGATAATTGAATTTGAATCACTGTGACACTAAATTAATCACCCAAACATATACTAAATCCAATCATAAATCATTGAACCAAATACAGATTATCACATAGCTATATCATCACCTAGTCAACTTCTAATTCATAATCAATTCAGCCTAAACAATACTGTCAAACACAAATTATTATAAGAGAGACTTCATCGACAAACAACAGTAAACATAAGAGAACAGATCAACCATTATCATCAACTCATCCTGCAAAACCCTAGTAAATGTATGCGAATCTTATAAAGAACTGCTGTGTATTTACATGCCTTTCATACTTGACACATGCATACAGATTTGTCCATACTGCAAAAAATATACACAATGATTTAGAAGGAGATCCGCGTATGTACATGATCTTTTAGAGGCAAACCAACATATATATCTGAAATCACTTAGTTAGGCTTTCGCTGTAATCATAGAATATACTTCGCACCCCTTACTATCTCATATTCATGTTAGAGTATCATTAACACCATAGATCTATCATAGTTAGATATTTTTAATAAGAAAATCAAACAAGTACATATGATACCATACTTCATATTTTTCCCTACTCCTTGGTGCATGCCTGTTTCAGACCAAATCATTCATATAAAGCACAAAACTTACACACCTAACACTTTGATATCCATATCCTTATATAACTTATTCCTTAGCCAATACCTTAGGCTAATCCCTTAGTAATGCCGATGGTATTCTTTGATGAGATCAAATATCTGTTTTTGTGCTTATTTCTATGGGCCAATACTATGGTAAAGACCCCTGGTATTGAAAATACCATGGTGCAGAAACTATACATGACTTTTCTTTACCATACCCGCGTATGTATGCGACCTTTATTCATAGGACCTACGTATACTTTCCAAACTTCACTTTTATCATTCCTCTGTCTCTGAATTGATATTCCTTTGTCTATCTAACCGACCATAAACCCAACTATCCTTAATAGTAGTAGTACTCCTTTGATTTTTTCCTTGTCTTGTAAGTTATGTATGCATTTTGATGTATCCATTGCATATGACTATTTAGCTCTGTTATTCGCTCAGTTATAGATAGTGAAAGGATCGAAAAAAATATGGGCCATTTTGGTGTTTGATTGGTCTGCATCTTGCTCTTTTCAACAATTGTGTCAGTTGTGGGTGCAAGGAAATATGAGCTCAAAAGAAAATTTATAGCCCTCACTGCGCAAGCCTAGATATTGTTTTAATATGTTACATAGTTACGCTATTATTTTCCTAATTTAAAACTAGTAACTAATTTTGGCATGGATATTCTGCAAATTCTTAAACTTAACAGAAAATGGTATATTTTCTCTGGTATTCATTTATATTGAACATATCACTTTATAACTTCTTCTTCTCGTACTTATCTATTGTATCTAGGACTAAGTACATTAAAAAATTCCCATGAATTCAAAGTTTAATCAAAGTGATGAAGAAGTTAAATCAAAGTTGAATGGACAAGATCAAGTAAATTGAGTAGTATTAAAGGAGTTTATTATGATCTAAAGGTTAAAAGTTTGTTGGTGTGTGTTCATGTGAGTTCAATAAAAGAAATTTGGGTCAAAACTCATTGAGAAAGGACTCATCGATATATATGTGAAATATTTTGATATAAGATTGAGCTATGAATATGTTTGTATCATTTTGGAACCTAAGAAACATAATGAAAGAATGGTGAAGACATTGTGAAAATTTGGAATTGCAACTTGTATATGTTCTTACCATTTTGATATGAGAGTTGGTAAGATAGTTTATGGTTAATAAAGGATATGTGTTTTTGCATGACAAAGTAGTAGTAGTAGAGAAACCATCAAGATGTTGTGGTAGAGCTCTTAGAGATTAGTAAAGTAGTGATCATGAAGAGATCATAGGAGGTTCTCAAAAGAATAAGTGCAACATGCAGAATCCTAGAGCAGAGGAAGCTCAGAAGCTTCTAGTGAATTGAACCAAAAGAATACCAAGAGACCATTATTGGTGAGGTATTGTGTAGCAGGAGAGAATAACTATTACTACATAGACTACATGCAACTCTCGGTGAGCATGAAGGAGCTCACAGGAAAATAAGTGAAGGTGGATATGGATAGTCATGTGAAGGCTTTAGAGGAAGGAAGCCATAGGATGATGAGTGATGAATAAATGAACAAAAATATTACTGAGTTGAAGGAACGACTCAAAGTGATAAAGAAGATTCTAAAGAAGGAAATTGTAGAAAAATTGAGATGAGGGATTAGAATAAGGAAGAAGGCCAGGTGGTCTATCATATAGTTGTATGCAAGAGAGTTGACACACAAAATGAATGTTTTTATCAGGACAAAGAGAAAGCTCAAAAGAACCATTCACTTTTGTGAACCAGAACAACGACCAATGCTTGGCGCAACTAATGATCTGGATAAGACTTTATATCAACATGAGGAGATGATGCCAAAAGCATCAAATGAGAGAAAAGGGACTTGATTTTAAAACTGATAAATTGTGTGTGACTACATGTTATGAAAATAAATAACCATTAGATGTTGTTATGGAAGAGGAAGATAGATGAACTTGTGATGATATAAAAAAATAACAACATTAAGAAGAAATGATGATAGGTTTTGAAGAAGAATTAAAATTCCTAGAGGAATGGTTGGAAAAACCTAATGTTCAAGAAGACTACACAACAGTTACAAAAACAAGGAAACTAGAAGATAGGTTGATAGCAAGAGAAAATTATTTTCAATAATATTTGGAAGATGACAACATGATTGAAGAACACTACACAATAATTATAGGCATATAAAATCGACAAATGTGAAACAATATCAATGAAGTACACAAAGTCTTAAAATGGGCTATCCAAGATGCAAGTGCAAAGGGGAATGTAGAATTGAAGCAACAATGCTACAACCAAGTGGACAACAATAAAATCAAGTGTGGGATCCTAGAAGATTGAGGATAGTTGCAAAGAAACAATTCAATAAAACATGTGGACAACAATAATATAAAAATGGGATCTAAGTGGACCTCAAAAAATTAAAGATACATGACTAGTAGGTCATGAATTTTTGTACCTTGGGAGTCTGATGCAAAACAAACTTCCTTGTAATTTCTAATTCTGAAAAAAACTCTTGAAAAATATAGATTTTCTAGATTTTCTTGAAATCTTGTAAAAACAAATCTTTTCTCTAAGAAAATATTGAATTCTATCTTTACTCAAGAAGTTTCTAAAATAAAAAAAACTTCTTCTCAACAATTCTCTCATGAATTCTAGAATCTTGTTCTTCAAACAAAAAAAAGGAATGTAACCCATTTTGGAAGCAAACTTCTTCTTCTTCAAACATAAAAAGGAATGTAACTTAGTTGGGAAGCAGTCAACAAGGTTTCATGAATGAAGTTTGTGTTATAAGAATTTGAGTTTCTGCGTGTCTTGTTCAATTTGGTTTGAGTTTAAGTTAGCTGCCATCAAATATGCATATAATTTGATAATTAGAATGTGAGAATCACCACAAGGTTTGATTATCTTGTTTATGTGCCAGTTTCCTAATGACTATGTACTGAAAATGGTTTTTATCTGCAAATTCTTAGGGTGGTTAATTAGCTTTTAATTACTTTTTATATAGAAAGAATGGGTAATGGACAGTCTCTTTTTTAAGGAAAACTAATTATATTCAAGCTTTAAACAAATGAAGTACTAACTCTACAATTTGGAGCACCCTAGTTGGTTGGTTAGTTAGTTTTTTATACATATATATAACTTTTTAAAACTAAAGCAGTATGAAATTCATATTTTATAATATCTAAATTGTCAAAATTTATCAAGTTCATGTCTTGTGATATTTAAATTGTCAAAATTTATTTTATTTGCTTTTCCAGTTTTATTTTTGATGAAATTTACACTTTCGACCATTTTAGTTAACAATATTTATTTTCTCAACTTGCTTCATTGTTAAAATTTTTTTGATAGCCAATTTTTTTTCATAATTTCTTTTTTATTAGACTTATTTTAGATTAACTTTACACCTACTTACACTTAAGTCATTAAAATATATTTTCTCTACTTAAGGTTGGTTGGTAATTTTCTTGGCATCAATTCCCCTTTTTCCTTTTATCTTTCCTTTTTATGTGTAAGATTTGAACAATTAAATATGAATTCGTTTTTTAAATATATATTTTAAGATTTTAACAAATTAGGGATGAATTTATTTTTTAAATATATGTTTTAAGATTTTAACGAAATAAGTACGAATTTCACACTTTTAAACATTTAAGTTAACAATTTTTTTTTACTGATAATTGATAATTTTTTTTTTTATATTTATGCTGTTTTCTAATATAGTTTTAGTTTCGATAATTAATATAATTGACTGCTTTGATTGGGAAGTTATAAATTCAATTTTTTAATAGGAATTTTAATTTTATATAAAATTTTTCTCAATTTAATAATTAACCTTATTTTCATAAATTTTATATTGTTTTTGTCTTTTTTAAACAATTTTGTAAATTTGATGATTAATCTTCCTGTTATTATTATCATTTTTTTTTCGCAAAAATTTAGGAGACAAGTTGTCCAGTCATTTCTCTCCTTCACTTTCATTGTTAGTCTTATTTTTGCTAGTTTCTTTGTGTAAACCATTGTCTAAGGAATTTAGTAGGCTGGGAAAAATTTAGTAGACAGGTTCCAGTTCAAAGAAGCAGGATCAATTATATTTAGGGTTCAGTAGAATTTTTTTAACAGAAGGAATATCTCATTACAAGAAATCAAAATATATATAACAATTAAACTTCTATGTAACAGATAATCAAAACTATTAGTATTGAGACTTGTTTTAGTAAGCATGTAAAACTGGTTTTATATTAATAGAAAATTTGGTACGGGCTTATTATAAAAATCAAAACTATTCATAGTTGATACTTTCACGACATCCCTTTTCATAGCGGTATATTTAACTCTGGGGATGAGGGTTTATAACATTTCTACAAATATATTCTCTATAAACACAGAGAGAATGTCAGAATTAGTGAGCTCTATATTTAACCGAAACTGCCAGAATTTGCAGTTTCGGACACACAACGAAAATACACATGTTCTCTGACTCTCAATCCCAGGCTTTCAGACCATCACCTGCAATCCCTGTACTAACTCTAGTTTTGATTTGTTTGGTCGCTCAGATTTAAGACGAAGAACAGGTAGGCATGAATCACATTTCTTGCTTATTCCGGACAGATTTCTGAATATTAATGACAGAAAAACTAAGGTCCAGATTTATTGAGCTATTTAGAAAGCAATTACTGAAATTATTATTTTTGTTTGCTTTCTGGTGGCATTCTGGACACGTATTATTTCCATTACAGAATTATGTCAGCTGACAGAAACACAGTTAACTTTTCCATTAACACAATCATCTCAGCTGACAGGATTACGGTTCAAAAGTAAGGGTGGAATAGAGGAACGATTTCTGCAATTATAAATTTTCACAAATTCTGTTAAATAAAACCAGTGCCAGTGCCAGTGCAGTAGCCATGTTATTGAGATTACCAGTCTGTAAATGTCGACAGATATAAAACAATCTTTACTTTTAGTGAAGACATGTTTCTGTTTTTTTCTTCTGGAAAAAAATGTCGACAGATATATATGCAGGGTTTAAATGATTGTTTTCACAAATTTTGTTAAATAAAACAAACAATTGCCACCCCACTGTAGTGGGTAAGGTCACCAGTTTGACAGATATATGCAGCTTTAAATGATTGTTTTGTTAAATAAAACAAATGCCACTGCAGTGGCGATGTCACTGAATTAACCAGTTTTTAAGTGTTGACTTTAAAGGATTGTTTTAGATGTAGGCATATCTAAATATAGAGTTATTTAACGCACTTGTCTATAATGTGATTTTTTGGAAGTTTTTCTGGTGAGTTTTTCCGGTTAAAATCTCACAGCAATTTATTGAAATCACAAGTTTGATAACTAGTTTCTGCACAATCAAAGTGTTCCAGGGTTTTTCAGGGTGCTGAATACAACTATGCAGTTAAAAAACCATTTTAAATAATACAAATCAAAATTTAACCTTAATTTTTTCCGCCGGATTCTGGAATCTCCAAAAAATCTTATTATATACAACCCCTTATTTAACGGGTAATCCTCGTCATCTGTTTGTTGTGCAGGTTGTACAGGTCTACCAGTGTGACTTGCATGTCTTCTTGTTATTATTATATTCTTTGTTTTGGTTTCTGAAAACAGTTTCAGTTTCAAGAATAATGTTTAGTTAAGTTGCCAAACAACAACTTGCTATATTATGGGACCAGGGGAATATATGGGGTAAATCTACCAATACTATTTTTATTTTATAAAAATAAGATGAGATAATTCTAACTACTTCAAATACTTGATGATAGAATTTTAAATAATAAAATATTAATACAAATTAATCCGAAAAATAGTTCACACAAAATAAGTATATATATAAATAAAATAAAAAGAATCTCACACAAAATAAATATATCAAATAAATAACAAAAATAAAATAGTTTATAATATTTGCACATTCGGGATAAAAACACAGGACAAATATTTCCACATTCGGGATTAAGAAAACCGGACAAATATTTCCACATTCGTGATAAAAGCCACAATATATATTTTGTTTTCATAGATAATGTTATATTCAAATTAAAATAATAAATATATTTATTTCATAAATATTGCCATATTTTAATTATTTATATATATATATTATTTATAAATTTTTTAAAAGAAACCCATCTTCATAATTATTAATTATTAAATCGAATGAAGGTATAATATATATTTTGAGCTAATAAATTTATATTGATAAAATCTAAGTTTAGTGGATGTTACAAAAGTATAATAGTTAGGAGTATTATTTGACAAAAGCCTTATTCAAATAATGGACTTTGTGAATTCCACAATGTGTTCTAAGTACTAGGGATTAAATATTAAAAAAAAAAATTACAATATAGGTGCTTAGGAATACAAGAAAACTTTAAGGATATGAATCTAAAGACAAAACATTAAATTAGACTTATAATGAGAGGAGAGCTTGTGAGATTTGACATTATAGGAGTATTTTCAAAAACTTATTCATTGAGGTATGGGAGAGGAATGTCAATGGTGAACTTTGTGATGACCTGTGTTGAGATCAGATAGAAAACCTTTTAATGCATCAATTTCCTTTTTGCTTAAGCAAGAGTCCTACCTTCTATTCATTATAAACAAAGACACAAGTTACATTTAATACAAGTATCCCAAGAGATCTGAGGGACATAAAATCAACTATCCACTCAGGGCTTAGGTGCCAAGCCAAGGGTTGGACAAACGGTCCAAGAGCCCACAAATTTAACTGCAAGACTAACACAAAACCCACCAAAGCCTAAACCCCCCGAACTGTTTATAAAAATCTGTCTGATGAGACGCATATTGGGACCAAAGAAGGCATATTCTTTGATTCCCCAAACGGACCCGATAAAAAAATAGAAGCAATACAAAACAGATTTCAGGTCCGAATGGTGTAGTAAACCTCGCTCATATAATTCGCCTGAAATCCACCCATGCCGACTTCATTGCTCAACATGCCCGGATGATAACAGTGAATTTTCTAAAAGTTATATAAAACAAAATTGCATCCCGCATCTAGAAGCCCGCGAGATCTTCCGCCCATCAGACCTCGGAAGAGTCCCTTTGATCTGAGCTGTTCACTCCGACGCCTAAACCAACGGTCCAGGATGATATCGCACAACAAAGATGACCAAGATTTAACAGGCCGCCCCACCAAGCTGCATGAACCATCATGATCGCTGATCCACACAGAGAGATCCAATGGTAGAGGATCAAATCGCACCACACAAGTTAACCAGGCATTAGTATGCGATGAAGGGCAGTTTTCCGAACCCTCACTCTGCCACGTGTAGGAGAATGAATGGGATCGCTTCAAAATCACTAAAACTGTTTCCCATTTAAGAGCGGTGCGATCATCCAAATATCGCCAAGGGAGCGGTTTTCCTCTCCGAGGCCCAAAAATGCAAATATTCCGGCAGCCGGTATGACATATATTCTTTTTGTGTCTGCTCGAATTTCTGGTTTGAGCCTGCGTCCCAGAGAAGAAGAGAGGCACACCATTAATTAAGGAACAATGGTAGCTGCTGTGCTTCCCCCGATGAACAGTGAAGACCATCTTGCTGGTTTCGGGAAAGCTGGTGACTGTCCGAGTTTGGCTCCCCACCAAAGACTTATTTGATAGAAACTGATGACACATACGAAGGCTAAGAGGTTATGAGTTTGCCTCCATGGCTTTTTGTCTGACCACTCTCCTGTCTTCTTCCTCTTGCTCACAGCAAAGAGTTCTCAGTCTGCTTTGTTGCAACTCCTGCCACTCCATCGAAACCTTGACCTCTGTACTACTGACCCCCTGATTGGTAAGAAGATCTGCCAGCTTGTTGGATTTTCTGCGAACATGATGGAAGCTGACAGTGCGCATGTTTTGTAGGTGATCCTGAATTCTCTGGAAAACCCTGATTAATTTCCAGTGTTTGGAGACTTTCTTCGGTGCCGTTCCACTATTTATTCTTTTCACTGAGTTAATTACTAGTTCAGAGTCCGCTTCTATTATCACATTACAACAATTATCCTGACTTAGGAAATCCAGGAATTGCTCCAAAGCCATTAGCTCAGCCATGTTATCTGTAGCTATTCCTAGGTGACAATGGAAGATGAAGATAATGCTTCCTTTGGCATCCCTAAGGAATCCTCCATACCCAGCGATTCTCGGGTTTCCTTTTGATGCTCCATTAATGTTGACTTTTAGATATCCTTCTCGGGGAGGATGCTAGAAATTCTTCTCTGTGTCTCTTGCCGTAACCTTCCTATTAAGCCCTTGAGGAGTAAGACCCTGCAACCCCAGCTGTCTGAGAATTTTCCCATCCAAATCTGAGGGAGGATTAATAGGGTGGTTGCGAACAATGGTACCCACTGTCTCCTTAAGTTGCTTCAGGATTGTCTCAAACAGGCGATATGGGGGATTCCCCCCCTTGAATGTTCTTTTATTCCTCTCCTTCCAAACATTCCATATAATGAAGCTTGGTGTAAGGGCCTAGGCTGAGTTGAGAATTTCATATTCCAAAAAATTTCCCCCAGATACGACGTATGCGCGAGCTAAAACCCGGACCTAGCAATCACCGTAATGGCTCAATGATGCTCCCTCTGTCCCTGTCGGATTGTTGAAAGATTTTGGCAAATATTTCCCATAACCAGGAGGTGAAAATGCAGCTATTGAGAAGATGCTCCATTGTTTCTTCTTGCTCCCCACAGAGTAGGCATCTAGAAGGCCCCAGAACACCCCTCTTCTTGATATTTTCCTAAGTCAGGATTTTCCTGTGGTAAACCAACCACATGAAAAGTTTGATTTTCATCCACCCTTGGTGCCTCCAAAGTTTCTGCCAGATTTTGTCTGGAACTTGGGGATCCAGATCAAGGAGAATGCTTTTTGCTTCTTTAAGATTAAAGGTGTCCTCTTTATTATTGCCCCATCTTAGTTGGTCTTTTCCCTTTGAAACTAAGATCATCCTTTTTTCCACCATTTTCTTTAGCTCCTTTGCTTTTGTTTTCAAGGGGTTGTTATTTCTACAATCAATGTTTTTCCAGATTCTCCATTGCTCCATCTGCTGAGTATTATCCTAGAAGTCCTTTACTTTAATTAATCCTTGTGAATCTGTCTCATGTTTAAGGTTGATGAAGTCCTCTTTTAACAGTATAGGTTCTTGTTGCCACTTATTTTCCCAAAAAAGAGCTAGATTCCCTTCTCTGATTTCCCAGAAACTATTTTCTTGAACTAATCTTCTGTTTTCCCAGGCTTTGTTCCAGATGTCAGAGCCCTTAATATTACCTGACATTCTTATGAGATCACCAATTTGCCAGGATCTTGCATATTTTTGTTTCCAGATATTTGCCCATTGGGTTTCTGGATTCTGAACCTAGTGCCACCAAAGTTTGGCCCCTAAAACCTTGTTGAGTATTTTTTGATCATCCAAGCCAAGCCCTCCATGATTTTTGGGTCTGCATTTTTTTTCCCAAGAAACTAAGGCCCATTTGTTCTTCATCTCCTCCTTACCCCAAAGGAAATTTCTTTGTATATTTTTGAATTGCTTAAGGACTCCTTTTGGAGCTAGGAGGGCAGATAACATAAAAATAGGGATGGCTTGCAGAACAACTTTTGTGAGAACCAACCTGCTTGCAAGATTTAAAGATCTGAAGGTCCATTTACTAACTTTATCCTGCAACTTATTAATCAATGGTTCCCAAATGCTTTGGAGCATTGGTTTAGAAGTTAGAGGGACTCCCAAGTATTTTGAGGGAAGGGAATCCCTTTGAAAGCCAAGAATTTTGGAAATATTCCTTTGTATCACAATGTTGGTATTAAAGAAAAAGATTTTTGATTTGGAGAGATTAACTTCCATACCTATGGCCTTTGCAAAGACGTTCAAGATTTGTTTCTATGATGTAGCTTCTTTGACTGTGGGGACTCCTTGTAGCATAGTATCGTCTACAAATTGTTGATGTGTTAGAGCCTGACCATTCTTAGTTAGATGAAGGCCATTAATCTTACCTGTTACTTTAGCATGCTTGATGGACCTACCAAGTCCTTCCATCATGAGAATGAAAAGAAATGGTGAGAGTGGGTCTCCCTGTCTGAGGCCTCTAGAAGGACAAAAAATCTTAGAGGGAGAGCCATTCACCAAAATGGAGAAGTTGGAGGAAGTGACTAAGGCCACCACCCACCTGACCCAATTATGATCAAAACCAAAAGCAATAAGTACCCTCTTCATATAGGCCTAGTTAACCTTATCATAAGCTTTGGCTATATCTAATTGCATGATCATTCCAGCCTACCTTTTACTACTTAACGAGTGAACCACCTCTTGGGCTTGAATGATGTTGTCTAAAATTTGTCTGCCTTCGACATAACTAGATTGCTTCCTAGACACTAGGGTAGGAAGCAGAGGTTTAAGTCTATTAGCCACTACTTTGGATATTATCTTGTAAACCACACTACATAGAGCTATGGGTCTAAACTTATCCGGTGTTTGAGCAATGTCCTGCTTAGGGATAAGGGAGATAAAGGAGGTATTGAGCACTTTCAAAATAGTCTTGTTCAACCTGGAATCCTCCACTACATTCAAAATATCCCGCTTTACAATATTCCAGCATGCTTTAAAAAAATCCACATTAAAACCATCCAGGCATGGTGCTTTTCCATTTTGCATTTCCTTAAGGACATCATCTACCTCCTTTTCAGAAACTAGCCTATTTAGATTGAAATTGTCCTCTCTGGAAACCATCTTTGGTACGTTTTTAGTTATCTCACTAATGGATTGTTCTCTATCTGCATTGCTTTCCTGAGTAATGCTTTGGAAACGCTGAACCAACACGTCTTCAATATTCTCATGGGAGGTGAGAATATTCCCTTCTACGTCCATAATTGAAGATATCCTGTTGTGCATTCTATTCGCCATGGTGGACTTGTGAAAACATTTCGTGTTACGCTCCCCTTATTTTAGCCATTGAACCCTAGACTTTTGTCTCCAAAAAATTTCCTCTTATTTACATAGATTATCCCATTCTTGATGATATTTATCCACTCGATTACTTTTGACTCTATCAAATCCATCCTTGATCAGATCTTGGTTGAGAACCTTCAGTTTGTTTTCAACGGATTTTTTCTCCACAAAAATATTGCCAAAATCCTTTCTGTTCCAATCCTTTAGTTTGAGTTTGATATGCTTTAATCTTTTATGAAGAAGAAACATTCTTGTACCCTGAATCTATAAATCTTCTAACCACCATTCTTTAATATTGTTGAAGAAATCTGGATGGGAGAGCCAGATATTTTCAAATCTGAAAGGTCTATTTCTGAGAATGCCCATACCTTTGATCTCCAGTTGAATTGGCCAGTGATCTGAGCCTCCAAAGGGGAGAACTTTCATTATTATTTGTTATGAAACCAGCTCACAAAAAGATAGAAAAGAGAGATCCACGCCTTAGAATTCAGCCTCTTCGAGGGGCCAACCTCCTTTACATTACATAAATGAACAATTCTTGAATGATACAAATGAAAATACCTCCTTTCTATATATAGAAGTCTAAGGGCTCATAACATAATCAGAGCCGACATAACAATAATAATGTAAGGGCACAATAATAACAATAGTGGGCTTCTATGGGGCACAATAGTAACAATATGGGCACTACATGGGTGCATCAATATAATAAGGGGGTGTACTAATAACAATAAGGGGTTACACTAGTAGTATAGGGGCCTAACATGCCCCTCTCCTTCAAAAAGCGTTGTCCTCAACGCTTGAGTAGTTCTTGATGCTTCTGTATAAAATTCTTGTCGTCCCATGTGGAATCTTCTGCTGGTAAGTACTTCCACCTGATGAGATACGTTGAAATTGAGCGATTTCTTAGCTGCTCCATATGAGGATTCGGTGCATCCTGTAACCTGACTCTAGAAGTAGCATCTGCATCTGCCAGGCGTGCATTTTGTGATTGTATCCATGCCTGCACTGTGGCATCATTTCGTTTTATAGATGGCCCTGCTCATGAAACTGATGAATGCACCAACACTGGGGTATTTGCAGACAGATTAGAACCTCTTTGATGTAATGCTAGCATCTTGCCATGCAGTAAATTAGCTAAACCATTTAAGTCCTGCTTAGCATGTTCTTGACTACTTGCGACTTGATGTCCCTGCAAAACTCTCGATCTAGCTTGATAGTTGCATAGAGAAGAGCTTACTGTGGTGACTACAATATTTGTACTAGGAGAACTACACCCACGTTTTGATGCATCACTTGCTTTTCTGGCAACACCACGCGCATCACTGTCATTTGTCATATTTTTAGATTTCATTACCTGAAGACTAGCAATGGACCTTGAACCATCAACCTACTTTAATGAGGCCCCATGCATGAGTGTGCTATTTCTTGAGACCATTTCAAGTAATCTGGACTGTGTTACTTCTGAACCAAATTTTGTACCTGCAAGGGCTAGGTCACTGGATGTGGTAACAGTTAAACCTGACCTTATGGAGCCTTGTTTTACTTCCGAAGAAGGCAAACTAGCTCTTCCATCACCACTAGAATTTAATGTGCCATGCCCAATCACTTTAGATTGAGGATTACGAATAGATTGGCAATTATCTATCCCTTGACATATTGCAGAATTTGAAACCAACTGTCTTGCTGACAAAGCCGCTGTAGCTGATGTAACAGTCCTGCCTTCAGAAATTAAGTTCTTTGGAAGCCCTTCATCTCTTAGTCTGGGATTATCTTCAGTGTTATTTGATTTAATCTTGGTTTCACCTGGAACAATTGGCGAGGTAGTGGAAGAGGACACTGATGCCACAGATATTCTTTCATGTGACAATAAAGCACGAGGAGGAGCCTCATAATCACCGACCCATCCAAGGCCAAATGAGACACCTGGGGGCAGAGCTCTCCTTATCTTCTGAGCTGCAATCTTCCAGGCAACTGGTCCAAGGTTTGCAGCAAACCGAGCAAGACTTCTTGCATAAGCATGCTCTGACCGAATTCCAACAGGGATTAGCTGCTTTGACTCCCCATCTAGAATAGTAAGTATTGAGTCATTTCCATTCTCTAGTTGGTTAAATGGCCTGTAAGTAGCACGACGGTTTTCTTCCAACTGCAGTGGCCGCCTTCCATTTCTCCAAACCAGTTGCTTAAGAGCAGACACTGAATGTTCTTCTGCTTTCTCAGAATTGCTTTCAGCCAAGAATCCCATACCATCTAAATTTCCAAATAGATTTCCAGGCTTTTTCAGCCTTCCATATCTT
Source organism: Pinus taeda (assembly GCA_000404065.3). NCBI lineage: Eukaryota > Viridiplantae > Streptophyta > Pinopsida > Pinales > Pinaceae > Pinus > Pinus taeda. The sequence continues at coordinate 95,854 of APFE030203168.1, forward strand.
GGTGCTATCCTTTTTCTTCTTGATATGTCCTTCTATCTCTAGATTTTTAGGAGTGTTAATTTCTTCCAATCCTTTACAAGATATGGTCGGATTCATTTCTTGACACTCAATGTGATCTTT
>APFE030203168.1:106083-136816 GCA_000404065.3 Pinus taeda
TATTGCTCCATCTGACATATCCAATTTACCGCATCCTTGCCATCAAACTTCCTCATCTTGCTTTTTCTTGATTTTAGGAGCTCAATCTTGAAATGCCTGTAACTATGTACTTTCAGATCTTTAAGCTCTGAAACTATGACCTATAGTAGTTCTCTGTGTCCTCTTTCCAATGCCACCAGTCTGACCCCAATTGGATTCTCCAATGAAGAGTTATGCCAAATCTCCCACAGTGACCTGATTATAAACTAATTCAGTAGAGCGAACTTGTACGACGTTCCACGTGTCACTGTTTCAACCTTTGACTCTGAAAGATATATAAATGAAAACTACAGTCCGTACTCTTTCTGCACCTTCTTACGAAATTTCAATCCGATGCTCAGAAAGAAAGTTATGACGATTTTCCCCAGGTCACCTGTTTTGAGTGTAATTCAGGAGTCTGCAAAAAGGCCAACTTCCTCAGATCATATCTCCAAAAATATCCCACGAAATGCTCTGAAATTCGGACCCAAAGTTCAGCGCCAATTCTTCTCAAATGGGTTTTTTTTTCGACTTCTGAAACGTCACAGAAAAAAAGTTATAGCAAAAATGCCACGATGACTTTGTTGGAGCAGCGAAACCCTAGAATCCAAAGCTCTGATACCAAATGTTATGAAACCAGCTCACAAAAAGATAGAAATGAGAGATCCACGCCTTAGAATTCAGCCTCTTCGAGGGGGAAACCTCCTTTACATTCACATAAATGAAAAATTCTTCGATGATACAAATGAAAAGACCTCCTTTCTATATATAGGAGTCTAAGGGCTCAAAACATAACCAGAGCCGAAATAACAATAATAATGTAAGGGCACAATAATAATAATAGTGGGCTTCTATGGGGCACAATAGTAACAATATGGGCACTACATGGGTACATCAATATAATAAGGGGGTTGTACTAATAACAATAAGGGGTTACACTAGTAGTATAGGGGCCTAACATTATTTCCTTATTTGTTAGCATCAGATCCTCAGAGATCATGAATCTGTCTAACTTTGAGGCTACGTGAGACTCTCCTCCTCTTTTAATATTCCAAGTAAAGAGGCTTGTATTCATTTCAATATCTACAAGGTTCATATTGTCACTGAAGGTTTGAAACTCTAAAAAGTCTTTACTTAGAAATTTGATTCCTCCTTTTTTCTCCGAAAGAGATTTGATCATGTTGAAATCCCCTCTCATGATCTAAAGTATTCCTGCACGTCTGTCTCTGAGATCCACCAGTGAGTCTAGAAACTTGAGTTTGTCATCTATTCTTTGAGGGCCATAAAAATTTGTGTCCAGATAGTTGTACCTGTCTCCTATAGGTTGAATAACCACTGATAGATAGTTCCTAGTAGCTTCAACGTTTATTATGCTGATTTTTAGAGAGTTCCTAAGAGTGAGAATTCCCCCCGCTGAATCCTCTACTTTTACCTCTAGAAACTCAAATCTACTGAGCCATTTATTATGGATTTGTCTTAATTTTTGAATGGAACATTTTGTTTCTTGGATAAAGATAATATCTGACATTTCTTCTTTCATCCTATTACTAAGAATTCTCTGCTTTCTCTTACTCCCTAGACCTCTGATATTCCAAGATATAAAATTCATGATTAAAGATTTGTAAAGGAGTAGCTGGCTAGATCTTTCATCTTACCTGAGTCTATCATTAGCTTGCCACATTCCATTAAGAGTTCATTTTGCTTTTTCCTGCCTCTTTTCTTACTTGGGTTTCTTGTTGCTAGTCTCGGAGTTGCTTTCATCGTCTTCACCCCTCTGTTATCCTGCTTATCTATATATTTTCCTTTCTCCATCTCATTAGCCTGTGTTTTCCATAAAAACAACTATTGTATTCTATTGAGCTCTTCTGGACGTACCTAATCCACTCCTCTTGTGGCTCCCTGAATCAAGAACCCTTCCAGATCTAGGTTTTCTTTATCAAGGATCTCCTGTAGCTCATGGTCCTCTAGGTCCATTTCACTCTGGGTCATCTCCTGATCCATCTGAAGTTCTGTATCACTCATCACGGTTTCTTTCTAATGATCAGTTTCCTAAGTTTGGTTACGGTCTACTTCTTTTTCCTTTTCCCTAGGATTTCCTTCCATTGCTTGATCTTCCTTTATTATCTCTTTGTTTTCCTCAAGAACTTGGAACTTGTTTTGACTGGCCTTTAGCCCTTCACTTGGATGTTGCTTTGGTCCTCTCTTGCTGCCTTTTCCTCGATTTACCACTTTCTGGTAGCTATCTGTTTCCTTTGCTGTGTTAGCCTTGCTGTTATTTACCACTTTACAGAGTGGACAGTCTCTAAATAGATGCCCATGTTCATGACATCTACGACATCTGAATGGTATATGCTCATAGTCTATTGTTTGCACCCATTCTTCATTAAAAACTTCCAGGATCACTTCATCTGGAAGAGCTCCTGATGGATCCATTTCCACACATATCCTAGCAAAGGAAGTGTATTTCCCTCTTCTTGTGGCTTCAGAAGCTTTGACAAAAAGACCTAATTTATTGCCTATGGCTGTTAACGATTCATTTTGCCAGTAGTCAAGAGGTAAAGAATAGAGTCTTACCCAGACCAGTACTGAAGTAAAAGTCTCACGTTCTGGGACAAAATTCATCATCCATGGCCTCATGTAGAGTCCCGCTGCTACATAGAAGTAGGGTCCTCCTTCAAATACTCTGTCCTTGTCTTCAATATTTATGAACACCACAGTGAAGAATCCCTTTGACCTAAGATGAAGGTCAATGCTCCCTTTAGGTTTCCAGTGATATTTGATCCATGTCTGTAATGCTTTTTCAGTGGGCCATAGTCCTATGAACTTACAGATAATATCATAAGTTTGCATGTGGTCCTTGTGTGCTTGCAGAGCAAGGTCATTTAAAATAACTCTGGGTGTGAACTCAGCTTTTGGTTTGAAGGGTCCCTTTTGTTTCTTGTCTTTAGTACCCTATTTTTTGTCTTCTACCTCCTTTTCCTTTATGCCATTGATTTCCTTATTGTTGGCTTCTACTATTTCCTCTTCTATATTTCTTTCCCCTTCCTCTGAAGTACCTCTAGCATTTTCTAGAGGTTTCTTACTTCTACTTGCAACAACCTCCTTGAAGGAGGGAGTGGCTCTCCCTTTTCTGCGACCCTCCATAGGGAACACTGTCTGCAACTCGTTGAAACCCTAGAAGTTTGCCTTTGCTGTTATTGCCTCTCCCCATAAAGAGAAATCTTTTAATGCATCAATTTCATTTTGGAGTTGTTGATTAAATATCTATGTTAGGAGGAACAATTTTTTGCGATTTCTGCTTCATGTTGATCTAAAACATTCTTAATATATGGGAGGCTACATTTAACCATGTTGACAAAGTAGACCAAGAGGGAGCAAGACTATAGGGAGAAGGGGTCACAGGAAACAAAGCAAGACAAAGAGTGAGTCGACAAAGGTGGCAATATGTACAAATAATGAGGAGATTATGGCACTAGAAAGAAAAAATAATGGTCTTTGCTCACTAGGATAGAGCCCACACAATGCCATAATTGGGTGAATAGATAACTAAGACGTTCCCATCTACAAAATCCCACAACAATCAAGGGTGTAGTGTGGGGAGAGCATATAAAGTGAGGTACAACTTAAAGGAGGTATAAGGAGTGATGAGACAATTGGATTTTACATGATTCGATGATAATGAGTGATATAAAAACATATTCTATGATAATGAGTGATATAAAAACATCCCATTAGTAGGTGACAAAAATTAATTAAGAGTCTAATCATGGGATTGGGTGAGTGGAACATTACCCATTTATCACTTGCACCCCCACCTTTTTAAGAAAAACATTATTTGCATACAAATTCACTAGGGAATTATTGGACTGAGGGGTGTGAAAGAAAGAGAGCTTAGGGAAAGAGGGGAACAAGATTCTGATACGAAAAAATATGTAATTAGATGAAGTTGTAATAGGATTGGTGCCCAAACATAGATGGTGAATGGTGTTTTTGGAGTCTCCCACAATTGTTAGAATCTACACGTTGAAGAAGGAAGCCCATTTGATACCCAAAAGATACGTGCAAGATTCAACTTGATTGTTGGTAGTGATACTAAGGTTCCACGACTAGGTGATTTCAATGCTTCCTCCTGGATCATAAATAATCAATACCAAGGTTCCACAATTGATTTCAATGTTTCCACATGAATCATAAATAATCACCCACTCCCACTACCCTAATATACACTTTAACGATCCACTCTAATATAAACTTTAAATTTAACTATAAAACAAAAAATTCAATACAATAAAATATATCTTTTTTTCTTAAAAATTAATATGAAAAAATATTATTAAAATATTTTCAAAATTTAATAAACAATATATATATGGCTGACCTTCCTAATAAAAACTTTATATTTAAATATAAATTAAAATATTCAATACAATAAAATATATCATTTTCTTATTAAAACTTAATATAAAAAAATATTATTAAAATATCTACAAAATTTATATAATCTATGTATATGTTTATATACATATATATTGATTAGATATTTTTATAATAATTTTTTTATATATAAAAAAGAGTTTAATACTATTTTTTTTATATTAAATTTAAATATATAAAATTGAGAAAATGTATAGTCTCACCAACTTTCTTATATTATGCTAATCATATTTTATTAATATTTAATATTATACGTGATACTAATTACATATTATTATGAATTGCAGGTTAAACTAAGATTTAATATTAACATGTGTGTAAGTGTGCGAACATCTACATTAATATTAACATTTTGTAGGTTCACAAGAGCTAAGAGCTTTACATCTAACCCAAACAAGCTTGCGATGAATGGAACGTCGCAAAATACTTAAGACCACAGACCACAGTGATGAAGAGATGTCCTTAAAAACCAAGGTTGCAAACGGTTATGCTCGATGAGGTCGTTGGTAGTAATATTATATTTATATTGAGGAATGCAATATTGTTGTTAATAATAAAGGTGTTCTGGAGTTATATAAGGTTAACAAGAGTGGCAGTGGGTAACTAGTCTTTCCCCTATGTGGATGTTCAAAGTAATACTAAGCAATGTTTAACTTGTTTTAATGCTAGATCTATTTCTTCAACTTGTCCTGACGATGAACCACACTTGTTGGTTTGAAACACGTCGACAAATGAAATTTCATGTGATTTACGCCAAAAAAATTCTCATAAGATTGATTTTTCCCAATTGAAGCTTGAAGGCCATATTCTGCAATGGTGGGAGCATTGCTACTTCTATTGAGTGAATCAGGTCTCTATCTGAGCATACTCAAAGACAAAACCAATGGGAACATCAAAATGAATGAATTGAGCAGGGAAAAACTAACTAACATTTATAGTTGATTCAAAGAATTTGAATAACAAGAACAAGATATAAAACTATTTGTTCTTCAGTACACCAAAATCAAAGAATGCTGCTAATATTGTATGGATAAATCTTAAACATGAGCATGAAATGTTTGGCCCCATTATTTAGCCAAAAAAATAAATTTGGATGTTAAATGATGTTTCCTTTTGTGCTCTTCTTGATTTGGAAATGCATCAAAACAACCATAGAAGGCAAAACATTAATCAACAAACAAAACTATTTTGGATCTCGAAATGATTGAAAATTTTGATAGTCATGGCCAAGTATACAATATAGTACATTAATCGTTGTCTTTTCATTTACATATGACATGTAATTGAAATGCCCAAGGAAGTGTACACTTCTTGCTCTTGCGCTTCCTTCCATATAGGGTTATTGGCTTACAACATGAAGCAAAAGAGAAAAGAATGGTTTCAGTTAACAGAACAAGGATCGTAGTTCTTGGCTTATAACATGAGAAACAGAGAAAAGAACAGTTAACGGAACAAGGGCCCAAGGATAAAGAGTACTTGTAAGAGACATTATGACTGTACACTAAACAAATAAAAATAAAAACTGTGACATTTACATATGGCATTACACATGATTTGGGGATCCATAAGCTTGGAAATGGCAGTCAGTGACTGAATGAAATACATAGCAAACAATACAACCCAAAAGAGACCAACATATCAGAGTATGTTGGAGGCTTTAACAACAATAAAATTAATGTTTTGTGGTAGTCTATTTGGTTCTTCACATCATTGAGGGCCTTCAAATTTGCAATGACATCCACTGACTTCAAGTTCTCCGTGAGTTCCCCTAGTCAAATCTAGAATGTACATTAGTTCTGAAAGAAACAAACTAGACTCAATGCCTGACTTGGACCTGGAAAGAGAAATAAAGGCACATTGACAAGCTCACATAGACCATCAGGACAATGCAATTTGATGGCAAAGAGAAGCTCAAGCCCCATCTCAAAACAGAAACCACACAAACCAACAGATGTGAGGAGTACTTGAAGCAGTCCCACCATGAGCAAAAAGTACTTTTACATCAGCACCGTTAATAATTTCATTAAAATTGACAATGTATGTAACCCACAAATGGTCAACATCCTTGTCTTCACCCCAGAATTCAGGGCTATGGCATTGATCACCATGTTTGATGTCTCCAACATAGTTAGGGTACACAATAAGAATCTTTCCCTACATTGAAGCAACTATTGTTGGCCCATTAGTAAGAAGGAATTATGCAGATGCACCAGGAGTAAAGTATTAGGAAACACAATATGATTCACATGCATAAGACAAAACTGTTGTAATTTGTGGTTTCTGCAACAATTAAAACTGTGATATTTAATGAAGGCTAAACTACAACATAAGAGATCAAGAAAAGTGCAAGTGAGTTAAATGAATTCCCATTAAAAGAGAGCTTAAATCAGAAGATGCATTTATCTTGTATGGTGTTTTTATCTCATGTTTGATTTTAGAGTAATTGGGAAGTGATAGGAAAGAATTTCCCAATGTCACTTGATCATAATTTACAAAGAATTGAGAACATGGAAAATGCCAGTTTATGTGAATTTAAGGTAATATATCATGATAGTTTTTACAGTAACTCCCACTACCATTTGAATCTACATAGGGTTGAGGACTGTTGTAGCCAAGGGGGTTTTCTACAGGAGTTAGGCGAAGGCTAGTAGCTATAACGTTGCTCTCATTGGCTATGAATTGGATGGTTTGAGTCCAAGGCGAATGCAAAGTACCATGCATTCTATCCCAACATTAGTCATAGAAGTAGGAATGAACACTTCAAATGTTGAAAATCCATCAAGTAATCTAGTGAAGCCTCTAACATCTTTACGTTGCTTTCACTCCAAGTCAGTCTTTAGTGAAAGTAGTGATTTTTTTGGGCCTCTCAATAGTGGGAACTTGAAAGATGATACATTGATCTTGAAGAACAAAGCCCCAAGGTGGCATGAGCAACTTTAATGCTGGATTTTGAATTTTCAAGGATGAGTGACAGTTGCATCTGTAAAGAAATTTCAGCTTGCTAGCTACTGAGCATGCACAATCCGTCTCTCAGAGAGAATCAGAGGGTCTCAAATGCTTAAAAATGAATATTGCAAATGGATCCACACTACAATTAAATACAGGTATTGCATAGGTTGATGACATATAAGACCAGACAAGTCCAGTGTTATCAACAACATACTGGAACCAGTTGAACCAACCAGTGTTGCTGCTTTCTGGCCCTAATAGGTCCATCCAGTGGCACAAAACTCACTGAACCGACCACTCTAGAAAAATGCTTCATGCCCTTGTTGTCTTCCTCCATAGTTGTAGTGACCATGTAGTCATCGTGCAAGTTAGAAGAGCCTACGACTCTAGAAAGTATCCTTTGAAAAGCCCAAAGAATTGCATTGCTCTTAAAAGACAAACTCAGACTTGCGCCCTAGCTTCATGAATCCACTCATACCTTAGTTGCTATGTCATAAATATATACTACCTAACCCTTTGTTGTTGTAATCCCCATTGATGCCAAACAAAGACCTTAGGGATACTAGTAATCCATCTTGCTCTATGCATCATCCAAATATGATAATAATTACTAACCTTTCCTCTTTGCACACCCTCTTATTCCTCATTTTGGTATATATTTCTTTCAAAATTGCAATGTCCATTTCATCAATTTCAATCCTTGATATACAACAGAACCAATTTTAATCCTCTCAGAACATCAACCTCCACCTGCAATTATATTAGATAAATTACATTGTTTTTCATGTTATAAAAAACTTAAATTATGTTTCAATTTGCTGAAATCTAAGGGTAATCAAGTAATTTCCTGATCTGTATATTTATGTAAAAGAAAATCTCAGCCATGGGTCACCAACAATGCTCTTAGCAATTCAAGATTATTTTCCTGTGGGGATCGGTCTAGCTGTTTCTTGATATGGAGACAATTCTCAGATTCTTTCATGTATATCCTTCATTTTATTAGGGGAAAATGAATTGACTACCATTTTGATTTCCATCCCTCATTTTATAATAGAAAACATAAATTACTTCTAAAACAAGTAATATTGAAACTAGAAAAGATACAAGTCTAAAAATAAGGTCTCCGGCTCTGTATGTTAATTAATAGGATGCATTCAAGCATTTCAACGACAATGACAACAAACACACACTTAAATAGCTGGGAATCAAATAAATTTTTATGAAAACTGAATCCGATGCATGTATGGATTTGTATAAAAGTACTCTGAATTTAGAAAGAGTGAATGGCCACTTGTTCCTATCTGAATATGGCATCTGAATATGACATTTAGAAAGAGTGAATGTATACCTGTGTGGACTACAGAGGAGTACCTAAATTCAGGTTCTGTGCCATTAAAAATAAACTATTACATCTGTTGCAATATCCTTATCCCCACACTGCAATCTCACAATATTCTACCATTGTTTCTCTGGTAGCTCTAACACTAAGAACTTCAAACCAAATCTGTAGCAATAAGAGTTAGTTGAAAGTTAAGGTTCACAAAGTCATTAAAGTTCTTAAAAAATTAAAAATAAAAAGACCTCCATGGACCATGTGGGCCCTCCCATGAGCGCCACATGCCTCACCTCCTTCTCTATAACATAGCATGCAGGGCGTAAACCATGCCACTTGACATTCATGGTAATATGTCTGCTAATATGTCAATACAGGAGGCAACAGGATAATCCAACTTCTCACTGCAGGTGCACCAATTTCAACTTCATGGCCTTTTGTGCTTTGTCTCATCGAGCCTTAAAGATCTGCCTGGCGGAGTGGGTGACCCATGGCTGGATCTTGAAGCAAGAAAAGAGAACCCTGCCCTCTCACTAGATTCCAATTTCCACATACTATTAACCTATAGTCCGGGGTTGTTGGAATGTAGGCTTTCACCAATGGCAGACGCCCATGGTGATACTAATTATTTTCTTATGAATATTGAAGGGAAAACTCCATGTTGAAAGGAGAGCTTGTAGTTCCAAAATGGAATAGCAGAGATGAGCAGCAATAGTAGCTTCATTAATGCAGAGAATGTAAGTAAAGTAGGGTTAGGGTATGGAATAGCCATTGCAATTAGGATTCTAACTACAACCATATTGGCATCTTATGTGTGTGTGAGAATGCAGGGAAGAGGTTATATTAATGGAAATGGGATGCCTAGCAATGCAACTGTTGTTCCTCAGTCTTCACTTGTGTCTGTTAATGAGGAAACTCCCATTAATGTCAGTGAAATTACTTATAGTGGAGAATGAAGCACTTTGATTGAGGAAGCAAAGCGAGCAGACTTCGATTGAGGCAACAACCTTTCACCTGGAACCTTGAACCTTTAGACAGACATCAAACCTCCAACCAACAGTCAGCTTCAACAACATCAAGCAACATAAGAAAAGGTAAGAGAGCTAGTTGCCTTGTCATTTTCTTCGCAGTATTCTTCATATCATAGTTTCATATAACTAGAGAACAAGGCATCAAGGCATCAAGTAAACTTTGGTAACTCAGAAATATTGCATGGACTCTGCAACTGCTCAAATGCTCAGATGCTCATATTTGTGAGATTCAAATGATCAGAACTATGAGCTTTTGTGTAGGCTTAGATCTGTTTTGACATCTTTTGCCAAAGATCCAGTTCCAAAGCCAGACAAAGAGCTTGAACAGAGAGCTTGAAGTAGATCCAATCGGTTAAGCAATCAACATCCATCCACCTGTAATCAAGCATCCACCTGTAATCTGCATGCATCCACATGTACTTGAAGTTTCCGCTCAATTGCAACAACCTGAAGCTGTGGCTCCACTGCAACCATAGCAAGCAACTCAAACTATTATTAAGATTAGTTCGGTAATCCAAAACATTTAAAAAAAATGAATGGCCTAAAACCAGAATAACCTATACTCTAGCTTCTTCTGCTTTGGGAAGAGGCCAAATAAGACCATCGAGTTCAATAACAAGGTAAATAACCAACATGAAATAATAAAGTTTCAAAAATGGAAGGCCAAATAAGGTTAAATGACTAAAAACCAATTACTATAGTCCAGTAAAGACTAATAAGGTTTTAATTTTCTAAATTATGTCATTAAATTTAAATGTTACATTTTCAATTATCTATATGGGGGCGTTTTGAATTATTCTCTTATTAAGAAGTGTTGTTGAATAAGGGTTTTGTTCATTTAACAATCCAATGATTAATGAGGAGGAGAGTCATCGGAAATAGATATTAATAATGGAGAGTCATGAACATTAATAATGTTTTATTCATTGATTTCATGACAATATATTTGATTTTTTTTTATTATTCTTGATATTTGCATAATGTGAATATTATTTTTACGGGATGAGATTTTGGATCATGTAAGAGTACATGAAAAGTGTAATGGTGACTTCTTCTATGCTATTTAAGTAGTTGAATTATATTAATAATATTTTATTCATTGATTTCATGAGAATATATTTGATTTTTTTATTATTATTGATATTTACATAATGTGAATATTATTTTTACTACATGAGATTTTGGATCATGTAAGAGTACATGAAAAGTGTAATGGTGATTTCTTATATGCTATTTAAGTAGTTGAATCATATTAATAATGTTTTATTTATTGATTTCATGACAATATATTTGATTGTTTTATTATTATTGACATTTGAATAATGTGGATATTATTTTTACGAGATGAGATTTTGGATGATGTAAGAGTACATGAAAAGTGTAATGGTGACTTCTTATATGCTATTTAAGTAGTTGAATTATATATTTTTTGAAATGTTTTTGTACTTTAACAATTTAATGATTAATGAGGAGGAGAGTAATCATAAATAGATATTAATAATGGAGAGTCATCATATTAATAGATATTCTATAAATAATGTTTTATTCATTGATGTCATGAAAATATATTTGATTTTTTAATTTATTTTTATTGATGTTTGGATAATGTGAATATTATTAGTCCCTGCCTTCGGCATAGCAGGGACTATAGCGTTCGATCGAACATTTGACCACTATTAATTCATGAGTTGACTGGATTTTTTTGGGGTTTCTTGTATTTTAACCAAAGTTGATTGCTGACAATTTTGCGTTCTAACAATTTTAACCAAACTTTTGAATTTAACCTCTTATTGCAGGCTTCACGTCCCCCAATGTTGTTTTTGGCAAGGGGAAGCTATTTTATCCTAAGTTTTTAACTTGTGGTTGTTATGTTTTTCTTCTGCAGTGTACCGTAAGATATCCAAAGTTTCATTATAATTATATCTGGCTCTTGCATGTGTGCCATCTGGCATGGTGCATGTTCGACGTGGTTTTTCACGCACCATTTTTCATGGAAACTGTCCATAAGGCTCGAAGGAGAAACGGTCAGGGTACGGCACCCTACCTCTGCTCAGGGAAAAACACGGTTTCAGGGGTATGCAAATTATATGAGAAGTTTCAGAGATTTGTTCAGAGATATGCTCAGAAAAGTCATCAACACACAGACCAGTTTGGAGTTCATGAATGGCCAAACCCAAGAACATTACAAGAAATGATATAATAGGTATGTTACGATACAAAAACAAATCTAGGGTTTTCCTTTTGCATTTTTTAAACAAAAGCATGATAAGCATTGCCACAGTAAACCCAATTAGGGCACTGAAAATTAATTTGGGATTTCCCTTTCTATTTTTTTTAACAAAAACATGAGAAGAAATGCAATTGTAAACATAGTTTGTGTACTGGAAACTTTTCGTTTTTACAGTGAAAACTTTTAGTTTTTACGAGGTCACTGAAGAAAGTTAGTAGTTGTTTTCAACTGTTTCTTTAGTTAGAAAAGCAATTAATTTTCACCCAGCCAACCGAAGTTCTGTTCATTGGGAAGGGCAATTAATGCAAAACTATCGTTGCATGGTTAATTCTGAAACGTACAGCTACAAGACTATATAATTATCCTTGTCAAAAACACAAGCATAACAGATGTCGGATACAAAAATAGTTAGTATGGAACCAAATACCAAAGAAACAAGTCTGTAATTTCAAAGGCAACATACCAAACCTTAAACTCATATGTATGATATGATTGCTAAACCCTTCCATGGAACTTTAATATTCTTTAAATTTTATATCATAGATATCCCCGTCATTGATGGGAATTTTTTATCATTGATAATATGAGAAATAACATGGAAGTGAATTTCAGCCTCCGATAAAAAAAACACTAAGATTGTCTCGCGTTTTTTAAGTTTGCTTGGGTTAATTTTGGTGCCAAATATGGTGGGAATTATGGTAAAAGTTTGAGTTTCATATATGTAAAGTTTGATTTTTGTATATGAACTTTGAGTTTAGTTTGTGACTTATTATAAAATAATTTAAAATATTAGATTTCCTTTTAAAACAAATCAAATTACATAGATGCCGTGTTTTGAATATTTTATATAAAAATTTGAAAGTATTTATTTTATAAGTAAATAAATTTTATTATATTTTTTTATCAAAACATAAATCTAAAACTTTTTCTTTCTTGTCCTCATGAAAAAAGAGGTAAAATTATATGGGAAATGTATAACATTACCATTTTATTAATAATTATACATAATTGGCAGCTAGGTTATTATGGAGAAATTAGATTAAATCCATATTTACTTTATATTATAATTTAATAACATATTTATTCAATTTTGTAAATGTTTTTTATTAAGTAAATATTTTTGTTTTATTTTTAAATGATAATTTAATTGTTAAAATTTCTCTTTTCATAATTTACTTTATTGTACTTACATTTTCCCATCAATTAAAAATGTATTATATATATTTTTGTTATTTTACCAATATATAAAAACATGTATATATGCTCAGAAAAGTCATCGACACACAGACCAGTTTGGAGTTCATGAATGACCAAACCCAAGAACATTACAAGAAATGATACAACAGGTATGTTACGATACAGAAACAAATCTAGGGTTTTCCTTTTGCATTTTTTAAACAAAAACATGAGAAGCATTGCCACTGTAAACCCAATTGGGGCACTGAAAATTAATTTGGGATTTCCCTTTCTATTTTTTTTAACAAAAACATGAGAAGAAATGCAACTGTAAACACAGTTTGTGTACTGGAAACTCTTCGTTTTTATGAGGTCAGTGAAAACTTTTAGTTTTTACGAGGTCAGTGAAGAAGAGTTAGTAGTTGTTTTCAACTGTTTCTTTAGTTAGAAAAGCAATTAATTTTCACCCAGCCAACCGAAGTTCTGTTCATTGGGAAGGGCAATTAATGCAAAACTATTGTTGCATGGTTAATTTCGAAACATATAGCTACAAGACTATATAATTATTCTTGTCAAAAACACAAGCATAACAGGTGTCAGATACAAAAATGGTTAGTATGGAACCAAATACCAAAGAAACATGTCTGTAATTTCGAAAGCAACATACCAAACCTTAAACTCATATGTATGATATGATTGCTAAACCCTTCCATAGAACTTTAATATTCTTTAAATTTTATATCAGAGAAATAATGGATTTGTACATAGCAAAGGGATAATTTAATTTCTTACCATCTGAAGCAACCGCTATATTTGTGCACAAACTTTGCAGAGAGCAGAAGGTAAAGAACATGACTGAAGTGTACCAACTTCATTCGTCGACTAAATTCTGCAATGCTCGGAGCACAATGGCATCAAAATTGGGGAAAAAGAGCAACAGGTAGAGTGATGATTGATTCTGGGCAAAAATCTAGTTTTGTTGTGCCTGAACTTTTCTTTAAAAAGTTATTTCACGGCAAGGACAAGAAACTAAAAAGAGAAAAAGCATCCATTACATTTAAAACACAGTAAACATCAATTAACAGAGTTGATCAGCAGGGAGATGAAAATAAGTCTTCCTCCTGATAGCCACTGTCCTGCACTACAAATATCTGCTGTTAACAGAGTTTATTGATTAGCAGGGAGATGAAAATATAGTCTTCCTCCTAGTAGCTAGTGTCCCGCACTACAAATATCTGTTGTTTTAATCAGTTGGTCTCCTGTTTTAAATGGTTGGTTACATCATTTTCATGGTTCTTCAAGGTATATGTTCCTGATGGTGCCGTCGTTCTCAACCCATCTTGCTCTGGTGGTTCCAAACCATTGGCAACGCCAAGTTGATGATCTATTGCAACAACAATTACAGAAAAAATTACGGAGAAGAGGAACAACAGAGTAGATATGAATACCAGAGTATGATTCGTGTGAGCATCTGGCGAATCTTCAACATCTCACAGCTTGGGTTCAAGCTGAGCCATTCTACTGCCAACAAACAAATTCTGATTAAATCTTCAACATCTCATAGCTTGCGTTCAAGCTGAGCCATTCTACTGCGAAGAAACAAATTCTGATTAAATCCTTCTGCGCTTAGCAACGCTGGCACTTCTGAACAAATTCCAAACTTTTGGTTATCAAAATGTATCTCAGACAGAGTGAATTTCGTTCATGCAACTGATAACGTGTCTGTGGTAAAAAACACGTGTCAAACTTTTTCATCCATTCCCTGATTATTTATTGAAGTGCTAAGTTCATTCGATGAAGTTCGCTGGTATTGACAGCGGTTATTTTGCTTGGGATTTTACATATGGTAATCAAACATATAATTCCATTCTCATATCTGATTTCATTTATAATAACTTAAAATAAAACATATAATTCCTTTCACATTCCTAACCTTAAAATAACAAATTCTTTTGACATTCCTAACTTTTAAATAACAAAATTCAGGCAATATGAGAAACACAAATTATATCTATATATGCGTTCATTTAATATTGTGAAAAGTTAATTCTCAAATTCCCAACAATAATTGCACGAGAGGACTATATGTTAATATCTTTGATTGAGATTATTAGACATTGATCTCACATGAGAGGAATATATGTTAATATTTTTGATTGAAATTAACATTTATAAACATTTAACCGAGGTTGTGTTGCTATTCCTGATTCTGAAAGTAGGTTGTGCGGTTATTTTTTATTCTGAATATAAAGTTTTGATGCTATTGTAGATTACACAACTTCTATTCTTTCACCTGAAATTGTCCTGCTATTTTTGATTCTGGAGTTTCTCAACCTGGGCAGGAACTACAGCTACGCTAGTAGCTCCCTTGTTTTTACGAGATGACATTTTGGATCATGTAAGAGTACATGAAAATGTAGTGGTGACTTCTTATATGTTATTTAATTAGTTGGATTATATTTTTTTGGAAATTTTAACAACAACAAAATGGTTACAGCCACAAACAAAGACATTGATGAAAAAGGTATATAAAGACATTGATGAAGAAGGTATAATTTTATAGAGGAGTTATAAAGCTTAATTTAAAATGGTTACAGCCACAAACAAAGACATTGATGAAAAAGGTATATAAAGACATTGATGAAGAAGGTATAATTTTATAGAGGAGTTATAAAGCTTAATTTAAGTATGGATGACTTTTATGAAATAATCAACTCTTTATTTAAAAAAAATATTTAGTTTTCTAAGTTTAATGGTTAGGGATACTTTTTGTAATGAACATTTTGATAGTAAAAACATTTTTTTTTCTAAATGATAATAGTATGAGGACACTTTATGAGGTACCTGGGTTGCTCTAAAAAAATTTGGGATATGCATTCTAGAAGTATAGGATAGAAAATTACTTTTGATTAATTGAAATGCACTTACTTTTTTTATGGCTAACTTTTGCAGGTCATAAGACAAGTGTATGTAGTTTTTAGTTTTCATTTTTTATTTTTTTTAATAGAGGATGTTAATTTAGAAACCTTTTTGTGTAATTTTAGTGTTTTCTTGAATTATTTGTGTGTAATTTTAGTGTTTTCTTGAATTATTTGTGTGCAGTGGGTTTCAAAGTATTCTTAAACTTAAAATGGATTTGAAACTTGTTTTATTTGTATTTTTTAATTTGGTGATGGATTCATATAATTTAGGTATTTTTTAATGGAAAATGATATTGTATTTAGCTAAGGCATAATTTTTATATAATGTGGAAATTGATTTCTAAAGAAGCTGAAAGTTCTCACTTATTTTATTTTTTAGAAAGTAGCTATTGATTTTAGATATCTTATTTGATTTTGTTGGCTTTATAGAGTTCTTATTTTGTAACATCTAGATTTAATTTGACTTATTACTAATTCTTTTAGCTTAGAAAAGAATTAGTAGGTATTTTTATGTGTCTTTCTTTCTTTCTATATATATATATATATATGTATATGATTCGACATCTTTTTTTGGATAAATCTAGACTATCATTATCTAATAATACTAACAAGATAAAAACCAAAAGTGAGAATAGCTTGATTTAAACATATATGAGATATCAATATTTAATAATAGTAACAATATGAAAATTGAAACTGATGACTCTAGTATTAGGCGAGTTATGTGCCATCACATTGGATCGGAGGGAGCCACACTTCAGTTTACTTATGTAAGTGGACAAGAAGATAAGGATACTATGCATATGCTCATAGTAGTTAAAGCAAAAGAATTAACAAGATAATTTTTAATGGTAGGCTAAATTTAGTTTTACGCTATCGAGTAAAGAGAGATAATATCTAAATGACTTAAAATTTTATATCCCTTATATACCTTATATGGTCCCTTATCTTGCCATTTTCTCTAGTTCCTCGAACAATAGGTGTCTGACCATTTGTGGGTATGACTCTTGCTTCTCTTGGGTTGGGAAATTTCTTTGAGATTTTAATCTATATTGTTTAAAGTGAAAATTTTGAAAACTCAATAGCTCCACTATAGGCAGGTTGCTCTACTATTAAGTTATATGCCCATTTTATAATATGATTATATTAAGGTGTGGATTGTTTCAATTGAAATAATAATTAAAAAAAATTCATAAATAATTAAAACATAAATTGTGAGTTTAGGAAAACTCCCTAGCCCCTATTATATTGTATCAACTATATATTTTTTGGGAATTTAATAGCATCAAATGATAAAGAAGAATGATCATCTCAAAACTTTATTTGTGTAGTATGTTATTAGATCTCATTTGCACATAAATTCAGTAGGTAGATTTTAGAATCATATGTCAGATACATCCTTACATATTTGCAATGCATATATTTTAATAGAGCATTGAATCTATCATGAATTAGAATGATATTTATTATATTTATTTGAATAAATAATAAGACATATTTATGGAAACTACTCTTACAATGGGTATGAGTATAGATAATAAAAAAATACTAGTAATATGAAGAAATAAGGATTAGATCGATAAATAGGTAGAAGATATTCAAGAAAGCTTGTCCAATTAAAAGATTGACATATCAAACTCTTGAAATTGGGAGTTTTTTTTATATATCAAGCTATTCATTATGATCATGTACTTGTTTACTTTTCCTAATTTCCGTAGGTGTTTCTTGTATTAAATAAGTTCATGGTTTTACCTTGCTCAAATTGTTCTCAACATTGTCACAAAGTAACTACCATTAATTAACATCTTGAGTGTTTTTATTTGTACCATGCTTGTATTAGTTGAAAAGGAGATGGTATTTTGTTTAGAATATAGATATTTGTGTTTACTTTAAATAGTTGAATGGTATTCCCTTATTGCATTTTGTGATGGCTATGTTTGGAAAAATGTTCTAAGGTTTCCTCGTACATTGGTGCAACAGGTAGGATTAAAGGAGATTTGCATCGATACACACTCCAATTGTTTTTCATCAATCACTATGACATGATTTGGTAGCGTTTTTTCGCCACAGAATGATTTGGCAGCGCACTGTCAAAATTTGGTATAGCGATTTATGGGAAGATGAATAGAATCAACTCTTTCCCATTTTGATTCTCAATGTCCTTGACTTTCTACTCAACACAGTAAATGGTTTCACTTTCCTTTATTCATTGGGGTTTGTAAAACTATTAAAAATTTTCCAATCGAACAACCAATCTAAGAGGGTTTTCACAAAATTATAAACATGGTACTTTGTTTCTATTGATGGCACTCAAATCGTAGAAAAAAACCACTCATGCACTAATATAGAATGCATCGATACATTCCTTCGTGGGATTTAAAGCTAATACAAAAATAACCCCAAAGGGAAAGAGGACAAATTATATAATGATTAAAGGCACAAGTTTCAAATTCTTAATATAAATCAGTTCAACAAGCTACAAGTCTTCATAAAATGAAAACATTAAATGATTAAGTGCACAAGAATAAAATTGAAAGTTCATAATCAGAAATCGAGTTGGGTTAATTGCAAGGTTATGATTTAATTCCAAGCCATTTAATCATCACACAACTTACAATCTAAATTGTTGTTCATTTACGTCATTCACACTTAAAATACCTTTCGATTCACATAGATTGGAAAGTACATGCATGCTTGAAAACATCAGAACTGTATTTACATAAAGGAAACAATAATTTCCTCTTCTTCTCTCCTCAAGAACTCCAAAAACCATTTTTATTATTATTCTCCAAAAATAAAAATGACTATGACAACCAAAAGTCATGACTGTGAATCGATTCCCCTTCCCCACAAAATAAGGGAAACTGAAAACTATATTTACAATTTTTTTTTTTCCAACTTATTTCTAAAAAAAAATCAAATCTCATTCAATTAAACATTTAAAATTACTTAAAAATACATTAATTTTTTTCCCCAGCATTACCATGTGACCATTTGATCACATTGGCAAGCTCTTGTCCATACTTCATCAAATTTTGTGCTTGACCTATCCACATGCATTAGGATCCCTATGAAAGAAAGATTTATGAGCTCATGATCATAAGGTCTTCTACATAATAACCTGCTTTTTGTAGAGATGCAACATTCATCCAAGTAGAATCTTCAACTGGATGGCCTTTCCACTTCAATAAGTACTCCAAATACTCCTTTCCTCTTGTTTTCTTTGCAACCTTTGTGTCCAAAATCATTTCAACCTCCTATGTGTTTTCCATAGGCATTTGTTTTATCCACTGCTACTTAGTTTCTTCATCACTATTTGCATTTTTTGTAGATGAGTCTTTGTCACTGACTGGATAAGGATACAAATTAGTCATGTTGAAAATTGGTGAAATACCTATACTTGTGGGTAAATCTAGTTCATTAGCATTTGCAGAAAACTTACGAAGTATCTTGTAAGGACTGATTTGATTCATCTTAAGTTTATTAGAGTCCTTTCTTGGAAATATCTCCTTTCTTAGGTGAGTTAAGACCAGGTCTCCCACCTCAAAGTTCATTTTTTTTTTTAATAAATTTGCTTTCTTCTTGTATTTGGAGTTGGTGACTTGTAACCTATGCTTAGCTTGCTCATGTGACTCACTCATTGTTGCTACAAAACCTTCTCCTTCAACACTTCTTTGTTCCAATCTGCCCAAATATCACAATTCACAAACTCCGCTAGGATACATTCCATACAAAATCTGAAATTGAGTTAATACACGATCACATTACCTAGGATGATCACCCACAAGGATTCTCAATATGTTTCTGAGAATTCTGTTCACCACTTTGGTTTGTCCATAAGAATGTGGATGATAGGATAAGTTGAAGTTTAACTTGTTAGGGCCTAAATCTACCTCAAGGTTGAGAAAGGCAGGATCTAGGGTAACATCAAACAACACTTAACCTAGTAGCTAGCCCTACCAAGTCAAGAGAGGTATCTCTCCTTGTCAATCTCAATAAAATATGATCAATGAGGCTTGAAATGACTGATGTAAAGACTTATTTTAGGCTAGGTATATGCTCAGAGGAGTTTGATTGAATTTAATTTTAGTTTGCTGGCTCAAATGTGAAAGGCAAATTTGGGTTCAGGGAATGGACACAGTCTTGCAGAGATCTTTATGGGGCGAGGTAGGCAAATGATTTAGTACTTTGAAATAAGTGAGATGGAGAGTCTTAACATTGGTGAGGAGTTGGAGAGGGCATGAAAGTGTCAGGGATCCTCTTCAAACAGCGGAAAACATAAATAACAAAACAAACCCTAGGTAGAGCACTACAATTTCAATGGATTCTACCCTTATCCTTGTTTGATTTAGTTAAGATGAAGCAAAGAGAGATGATGGCATACATAGAACACATGTAAAATTACAATTACAGAAGGAAACACAATACCAAATCAAGATGCCACAAGAATCCCATAAAGTGCTGCAAACCCTAGTCAATTCCTTTGCCAAACTACTGAAAATGAATGTACAATAATGCTCAAAGCATTCACAAGAGTCCAACCATGCTACTGACTGAAAAATTACAAGATATAGGTAATAAAAAACTCATCCTAGCCTCTAGGGGTCAAGCTCATAAGTTGAGGAGCTATTCCAACAAATTCTAAGCTGAGAACTAAAAAGTAGGCAGTGGAATAGCTTGCCTCTAAAAACTAGGGAACTGATTCATTTAGTTGCAAACTACATTTTCATGGATGAATCTACCTCTATGAGTGAAAATTTAGCATAATTACATCAAAATCCATCAATTCACATTAAATTACATCATGAGTTTGACAATTAGAATGAGAAAAGACAAACTGTCAAGAAACTAGGCGTAAAACAGATTATTTTGGTCAAACTGAGCAAAATTCCTCCAATGCGCCGCGTTGATTTCCCTATGCGTAGCTCCTTTTTGCAGCTGATTTTGGAGGCCTTCCTGGTGTCCAAATTTGCTCCAAGTGGGCTTGTTGGAACGGTTTTCCTGTCTACCTTCCAGAACAAGTGGAATTTCTGAAAGTGGCCTCCATTTGCCCCTCCAAAAATGAGTTCTCCAAACATTGCTACCTATGTGTCCAAAAAGGGGCAGAAAGGTCATTTTTGAAGTGTTTTTGACCTTTTTGGAAGCTCAAAACCTGTCAAAATTTCTTGGCCATTTGTGGGCATGCATATTTTTTCATGAAAAATCCAAAAATACTGAGTTTTCCTCAAAAGGAGGTCCCCATCAATCATGCGTGCCAGGTGGCATGGTGCATCAGGCAAACAAACCTATTTTTTGGGCGAAACATTTCAAAATTGCAAAAAGCGTCTCAAATTTCTTGAAATTTGGGCTAAGTGCCCTCCATTAAGTGCTGTGCTGGGCCAAGGAAGCCTCAGCCAAGATCTAAAGTCTATCTTGCTCTTTTTGCTTCCTTGATGCTTTCTTCAAATTGGCCTTCAAGTTCTTGATTCTTGCCTTGCTCACTTTGTTTCTCGCCAATTAGTGGTAGGCCATATGTCGTAACATAGTTTTCTCTTTGTTGGACTTCTCTAGCAACTTTTCCAAGTGGATATTTATTCTCTCAAGCCAAGACTCACGATCAAAATTGATTTCTTGTTTAAGTGGTGTCAACTTCACTTTCCTCCTCTTGGCAGCTTGCCAGTTTTCTCGTACATTTGGTAGCTCCATAATGGTTTCTTGATCCTGTAGCTATTTGTTTCTTTGCTTGAGATATTTAATTATCCACTTGGCTCTTTCTAGGTTGAGAGAAAAGTCATTATTGTCCGCTTGTTGCTCTTGAATGATCTCCTTAAGCTTTGAGCTTTGTGAGCCCCAATCGGTGTCATCATCCTGAATAAGAATGGAATCTGTCTCCTGCCCTCCTAAAGGCTCCTGATCATGTAATGGCCTCTTGCCCTTGTCTTGAACCTACTTTGCTGATGGAGGAAGTGAGACCCCTTCCACCCCGGGTGGAGATAGTACTCGCTTTGCTGCTGCAAACAACCTTCTAGTGCCCTTTTGGTAGGTGACAAACACTGGTACACTAGTGGTTTGTGTCTCATGAATCTCCTGCTGATGTGAAGGTCCTCCTGTCTCATGAAAAACTACTGGGGGTATTTGAGGACCTGTAAAGACCTCATGTGAAACGAAATCCTCCCATGAGATGTTCTGTAAACCAAGTTGATGCAAGACCACAATTTAGATCAGCGAAAAATGATATATGCTGTTATACTGCTGTTGAGGACGCTTCCTGTGCACTAAGGTGGTCATATTCTCAATGTTTTGGCAAATAAAATAGGGGAGATTCATCATTCTCACCCTAGTGAAGTGCATCAACAATATGATGTGATAGGCATAGAGGCGAGAAAACTTACCCTCACAGCTGAAATATTTAATTATGAGTTTCATCAAGGGAGCATATGTGTCTTTCAGATACCGGAAGGGAAAAACTCTATTGACATGTCTCTGATAACCAGCCTTGATGTAAGGCTCATAATGTTCTCTGTCAATTAGCTGCCTTTTATTCCACTGCTAACCGACATTTGGAATGCCAGTTACTTGAGAAATAGTCTCGGGTGTCAAGGTGAATGTCACACCTGCCAAAGTGACTTGGCCATTATGAAGATGGAGCACAAACAATCTAGCCAACTCATGATGGTACTTGACTCTCTCTACCATCTCACAGAACAGATAACAAGATTGGTGTTGAAAGCATGTGACAGCAAGAGGACAGGCCAACAGCTCGGCAAGTGAGGTAGGATGATCTCGTATATGTTTGCCACCCTTGTGAGGTCTCCTTGGTGCATGCATTTCTCTAGAAGAATCACTGGCTGTCTCCTCATCTCTATCATAGGAAGAATCTGACTCCATGTTTTCAAATGTTTGAGTTTTCTTAGATGAGTATGAAGAGATTTTATGGTGTCTTTAGGTTTTTGCTGCCAAGGATAAGAATGTATGAGGGACTGTGGAGGGAATGTGTCTGAGGGGTTTTGGGAATATTGTTGTCAGGTTTTTGGGGAATATAAGGGTTTAGGGAATAATATTTAGACCTTGGGACAACAATTAGGGTTTGGGAATCTTTAACTAGGGTTTGGGATAATGGGATTTAGAGATATGGGATTAGTGATTTTAGGGATATGGGGTTTAGGGAATGGGTTGATGAAAATGTAATGAGAGGGAGAAAATGAATGAGGGAATGAAGGAGTGAGGGAGTGAGAAATGGCTAGGAGTGGAATTAGCAGCAAGAAATACAATTTGTAAACCCTATGCAATTGTTTTTGACAAAAATTGCAAGGAGGCAGGGTTTCAAGTTTTTCTCATTAAATCACCATAAACATCAAGAGAAACTTATTCATTGATCATGGAAGAATGTTTGACTTACTTGAACACCTGAGGATTGAGAAAATTTTGCAAATTTGGGAGAGTTTGTAGGTGAAATCAAGCTTGAAACCCTGTGCGCCACGCCACTTCAATGCGTCGCGCCAGATGGATGTGCCGCACCCACGACCTAATGCACCACGCCACTGAAATATTAAACTTGCTGTGATTTTTTACCTCCTTTTATTCAACATGACCTTTCTCTTGTTCACTCTTTCTCCTTTGGATGCAAATGAGCTCTTTAAACATGAAAAATGGTTTATATGCATAGGATTTTAATTTTCCACTTATAAAAACCCACTTTGTAATGTTTGCCTTTGACTTGCTTTCAAAACTCTGTTTTTGGGCAGTTTGCTTTATTTTTGCCTTTGATGAACTGAATGCTTTGACTTTTTGTTTGCCTTGCAGGTGATGGAGTTGCTGATACTTGGAAAGGTGACTAGGGTTACCACTAAAGTTATTACATATGGAAAAAATAAAATTACATCAAATTGATACATGAAAACATAAAAAACTCTGTTTTTCCTCAAAATAGGGTTTTGAGGAAAAATCAATCACTAAGCATATGATTATGGAATTTATTGTTGCTGAAACTTTGTTTGACCTCCTCATGCACCTGCTGACCATTATTGAGCATTTTGATGACCTTATTGATGAAACCCTAGACCTAATGAGATCAAAAACCCTAAAAATGACTTTTGTAGATTTAAAGACGAAAAATTACTGCAGATGATCTAGATGAATGAAAATGGGCTAGTAGGTAAAGGACATGAGGGAAAATGTATAATAAGCCACTACTGTTAGATGATCCATGATCCTAATGGAATGCAACTGACCGAGTGAGACACCTAACATGCAATGCAACAAGAGAATTTGATCACTGATGGAGGGATGAAGATACCAACACTAACATAACTTAGTTCCACATTTCTTCCACAAGCTTCTCCAAAAATTTCCTGTAAAACATGTGTCCCTCTCAGAGATTATACTCTTCGACAAATCATGTAATCGAACAATCTCATTGAAAATAAATTTGTGTAGTGTCACTAGTTTTTTAACATGGAATAAAATGAGCCATTTTTGTAAATATATCCACAACAACAAGTATTGAGAATTACCTCACTAAGTCTTTGGTAAACCGAAAACAAAATCCATATGCACCGAGTCCCATGGTCTACTGGGAATGGATAAAGGAATATATAGTCCATCATTTTGACTCCTTCCTTTCACATGCTAACACACCCTACCCCTACTCACATATTTATGCACTTCCACTCTCATCTTTGGCCTGGAATAAAAATGGTTTAGCTACCCATGTGTCTTATCAACACCAAAATGTCTTGCCAATCCTCCATTGTGATTTTCTTGTATCAAGTTCTCTCTCATAAAAAAATTGGGAATACTTAGTCGGTTGTTCTTGAATAAAAAACCATCTTGCAACATGAAATCTTTCCATGTGCTTCTATCTATATTTACATGATTCTTGCATGCATAAAAAACTTCTTTAAAATCAACATCAACTTCATAGAAATCCTTTAAATAGTTAAAGCCTAAAACTTGCACTTGACTCTCTTGCATGATCAAACTTCTCCTGCTTAAAGCATCGACTACCTTTCTTGTCGACTTATATGCTTCAGAACAAAGGTGAAACTCTGTAGAAATTCAACCCGCTTGGCATGCTTATGGTTTGTTGGCATTATGATGCATGTGTTGTACTTGATGGCAACCCACTTGTAGCAAAACAACTCAGTTGTATATGGTAACTAGATGAACCTACATGAGAGATATCGTATGTGACAAAATGCATGGCAGTTGTGTTTATAGATGTGACAAAATGCAGGGTAGTTCAAAGGAATCCTTTCAGAGGTAACAGGGAATTGGTACAAAAGAACAGGAAGATGGAACTAAATCCTATTGATCAGAATCAATAAATTCAAGAAATGGAATGGTCTAAGAAGTATACGCTAGTTCACCTTGTCCAAATAGCATATACATGTGGGTTCATATAACAAAAAGAGTGTATATGTATGAACACACTTTCTTAAGAGAAAAAGTGCATATAGGTTGGAAAATCAATGAATTTCAAGAGTAGAGAATACTAGGGGTCAATACCACGGTATTAGCCCATAATATTGAGTGAAGTAACGACTATATAATTGCGTCCAAGAATACCACAAATCCTAAGTGTGGTTTTGGTTCGAGGTTTTGGTCTGAGGTATTGGTCCGAGGTTTTTGGTCCGAGGCATTGGTCCGAGGTTTTTGGAGCAAGGTATTGGTCTGAGGTATTGAAAAATGATCTAAGTATATAAGGAGAAAAATATCAAAGGGATAAGTGTACAAGTAATGAATATCTTATGAAGTGTTAGATCAAAAGCAAATATGCATGTTATGTGTTTCTGATGCTTTGCTTGATCTAGACTAAGAATGCACCTAAGTGTTTGATGATGGATGAGATCTAATGATGGATCAGGATCATAATGACTTATCATTATGTGATATGATAATGGATAGGCTAGATTTGATTGCTAACACACGTTTTATCCTTTATATGTGATGATATGGGTATGTCTAAAGTTGGGAATTGCAGCAAAGTTATAAGTAAGTATTTGCAGCTCTATATGCTGGTTCGCTATGGTGAAGGTGCGTATACACACTGGTTTGGCTCTTCCGAGTAGCATATGTAAAATAAAAGTTTGATGTTCAGGGATGACTGATCTATCAGATCAATGCTACTGTTTTACTTCTATTTGTCAATGATGTCTTCATTAGATCTAAAAATAAAATTGATTGTATAAGGAGATTGATTCTGGTTGATTGATTGATTGAGAAAGAAGGGTGATCCTTGTTGCTATCTATTTAGAACTCTGTAATATGACAGTAGATCTTCAGAATGTCACTGATTGGTAAAATTTGTGGTTCAGATGGTTTATGATTCAGTATCTTTAGAGGTATATGCAGGTTGGGAAAAAGGAAGTAGCGTATACATGTGGGTTTGCTTCATTGAAGGAGCGTATACATTCTGACACATGCCTTTTGAGGTTACAGTTAGTTCTGGTTGTTGATGCAGTGTTCCGGGTTCAAATATGTGTACTGGTTACAATGATCTGTCTGTTCCAGTTGATTTGTTGAATTTGATTAAGTTTGAATGAATGGTTGATTTAGTTGTGTCAGTGGTTCAGTGATTTTTTGATTCAGTTGTGTCAGAGGTTCGGTGATTGTTTGGTTCAGTTGTGTCAGAGGTTCAGAGGTTTCAGTGATTAATTGTTTCAGTTATATTAGAGATTGATGATTGGGTTTCAGTTGTATCAGAGATTGATGATTGGGTTTCAGTGATTGGTTGATGTAGATGTATTTGATGGTTTTATTGCAGTGGTGATTGATTTTGAGCTTCAATGTTACTAATGGGTATAGTGTGAAAATTTGATGAAACGTGGCCTTCATATTGTAGTGTTGAGTACCAAGAGTATCCAGTCTGAAAATTCATGAAACGTGGTCCCTGGAGGATGATGAGGGTTGGAGCCTTCAATGAGGAAGTCGAAGCTTCCTACCAGTAGTGGTTGGTGATTTGATCGGGGGGTTGGAGCTCCCTTCCAGTAGCAGATGGAAAATGAGTGAAGGTTGTAGCCTTCTGTTGGACGACGCCTACGTACTAGTAAACATATCGACTGGTACAAGAGTTAGGGGGTCGTAGCTCCCTTCTAGTATAAGCTAGAGAATGAGAGAAGGTTGTATCCTTCTGTGGGTGGGTGCCTGCGTGCTCGTATGAGCTTGCACCAGTACATGATTTTAAACAGATTATTCTTTATATTAAAAGAAGACAGAGACAACAACAGCAGGTGGTTTTTCTCCCGCATTGGGTTTCCACCTTAAAACTTGGTGTTCATGTGTGTTGCTTATGTGTGATGGTTTATTATGTTATTACTACACATGGTTACTATTTAATAAGTTACTGATGCACTGATTGAATAAATCATAAGTTCTCTAGGTATACGCTGGTTTTTCTATTCACAGTAGTCTGTACACGCAAGTTCACTTCACTGAAGTAGCGTATATAAATTTGTTTGGGAAATGAAATATTATTGAACTTTAAATACTGATTCACCCCCCCTCTCAGTATTATTTCCAACATGGTTCAACATGTGTTGCTACATTATATACTGCAATGCAAAATTGTCAGAGAACAAAAAAAACTCCTTAGGCATTAAATAGTGCCTCCAATGTTTCAAAGCTTGAATCCCAACATAAAACTCTTTGTCATAAGAAAAGTATTTATGTTTTGAGTCACTTAACTTATTGCTAAAATATGCATTAGGTTTATATTCTTATCTCACTATTGCTCCAATAACTGTCCTACTAGAACCACATCTTACTTGGAAAAGATGATTGAAGTTAGGAAACTTTAACACTGGTCTCTCAATGATATTCTTCTTCAATAGCTAGAAACTTTCCTCTATTGTTGTTGTCCAACAAAATGGATGTCTATCCTTCTTAATTATATCTATGATAGGTGCATAAATACCACTAAAGTTATCGATAAACTTTTGATAGAAACTGGATAAGCCATGAAAGCTTCAACTTTGAAAATTCTCTTGGGTGAAGGTTGATTCACATTTTCCTCTATTTTCTCTATATCCATTTTCAGTCCATCTTTTGAATTGAAAAATCCTAAATATACTAACTTAGGTTTTATAAAAGTACATTTCTTCAGGTTAATTAAGAACTTTTCTTGCTACAATCTCTCTAGAACATATCTCACATGTCTAAGGTGCACTTCTTTAGTTTGAATGAACGTTAAGATATCGTCTAAGTAATCAATAAAAAACTTACCAATGAAATCCTTTAAGACTTCGTTCATCAACCACATGAATGTACTGGGTGCATTTATCAGTCCAAATGGCATGACTAGCCATTCATACAAACCGTCATTGGTCTTTAAAGTTGTGTTCCAATCATCCCATTCCCTAATTCGTATTTGGTGGTAACCACTTTTCAGATCAATATTTGAAAAGTAAGATGCTCCACTTAAGCGGTGTTACACTGAAATTTGTCACCATGACTATCTGCAGTTAGTATGGCTCCATCAACAGTCATACTATCCTCCTTGGCAAGCCTTATACCTCTGCTCTCCAAGTCAAACTTCAAGAAAGAGAGAAAGTCTTTAAAAAATCATGTTTATCTCTGGGTACACAGGTTCTCTCTACCTTACCTGCGTGTACGCACTCCAAGTTCATTATACCTGCGTACTTGTACGCTCTGTATGTCAAGGGTTGGGTGCGTACCCCTGTAAAGGTCAAAAGGCACGAGTTTCTTAAAAAAGTTACTTGTGGTCATTTCTAGAGCATTCTAGAAGATTGTTTGACGTGTATTGAGCGCCTCTAGATGGTTCATGCATCCCTATGAAAGAGGAACTTATCCCATCAAGAGAGGAGCTACCCCATCCAAAAAGGGGAGTATCCCATTGATGTTGGACCTGATTAACTTCCTCTAGAACACTATAAATACATGCATTGGGCCAGAGGAGGGGAGGTTGAAAGCTGAACATTCCAAAGGGTAGATGCTGCTGGAATTAGGACTTCCTTGCAGAAGCTTGTGAGGAGAGATTCCTATCCTTTCTTGTTTCATTTGGAAGTGGGTGAGCTTATCAAAGTAAAGGAAAACTCTTATTGGACCCTGGGAGGAACTTGCACAACACCAAGGCTCAGGTTGTAATGGTTTCTTTTGTTTCCTATTAATACAAATAAGTCCATTCTTCTCAACCATTTGTTATTAATGAGTTGTTTCATATACTCCTTGGTCTATATGTTGAATATGTTTTATTTTATGAGATATTCAGGTGCTATGTAATTGTTTAATTGTTAGTGAATGCAGGTTTCGTAGTGAAGGAGGAGCTCATTTGGATCAACGAGGCTAGGCTACTACAACAGCGTTGGACTACAGGTAGGATCTAAAACACTTGGTTTCTCGTGTGATAAATGCATGTTTAGAGAAGGATTGCTCTTAATTGTATTGTTTGTCACTAGAAAGTCTTAGGCTTCTAGGAAGGTTGGTTTTGTCCGCAAGATTAACTCTTTCCGCATGACAAATTGGCGACTCCGCTGGGGAATCCATTAATGTGATTGATTTTTCCGTTGTGGGACACTTTGATCTGAAAAGAGTCATTTCTTTTTTGGTTTTTGGTTGTTTGACTATGTATTTGGGTGGGCTAGCTTAGAGTTAAGTTAGATTTTAGTTTTTCTTGATTTTTCAGTAGCACGCACCCTCTGAGTTGAGCACAGTGCGTAGCTGTACGCACTGCATCTTTGTACATAGAACGTGCACGCACCTGTACAAACAGGCTGCTTGCGTACCCTGTCAAAAATTTAGAAAATTTCAATTTTTTCCTTTTTACCCATTAGATTTTGTTTATAGTTTATTTATTGCTGCCCAGATCCACTGGTTACCTGTCAAAAGCTTTCATCTTGGCTAATTTCATTGGCATTCCTACTTTAAGCTTTTATCAATTGGGTGTTTGAGTCTCTTTTTTGAGAAATTCTAAATTTGATTTCCTTTGGTCATTACTTGGAGGTTTGCCTCAGTCTTTTCACAATTTTGCATCTTTTTTCTCTTGTTTTTGCAAAAAAATTTCCCCCTCATTCGCCGGGGGGGGCTAAATTGTGTATGAGTGTTAATCGCCTTTGAGTGTTTTTATTTTTTGATCTTTGGAACTCTCACCCAATTTTCTTGACTTGCACTTGATTGGTTCTTAGATTACATTAGAATCATCTTATGTTTGAGAATTCTCTTGCATAGATCACATTTGCATAATTAAAATTCTCGTTTTCAGAATATGAATGAAAAATGTGCATAGATTACATTTGCATACTTTTGAAGTGAATTGTGTATAGATTACAATTGCATAGTTTACATTCTGAAAAATCAATTGTAGATTTAGATCAGCTATCTTTGATTTGAATTTACATATTTTTATGCTTGTTCTTAACACACAAAAATAAAAAAAAGGTTTTGAAATTGATTTGCATTAGTTTATCTTGATGAAGTTAGTGCATTAGAGAATTTGTTATATTTTCTCTTAGTGATCAATTTTTTGCATTGTTGGAAGTGAGTGGAAACTCTCTCCTTACTTTAGTTAGGATTCATCGAATTGAAAAGATTACATTATCATATTCGATTGCATTCAGTTGAGTCGGGTTATAACACCATTGGTTTCATATCCATTTACCCATTTGAGTAATAACAGCCTTAATAACACAGCGCTTAATTAAAATTC